>VMDO01019239.1:0-40155 GCA_007922755.1 Pedetes capensis | reverse complement strand
AAAAACTATGGTATATATACACAATGGAATATTATTCAGCAATCAAGAAAAATGAAATAGGGTCATTCGCAGCAAAATGGATGGAATTAGAGAAAATTATTTTAAGTGAACGAACACAAGCTCAGAAAGAGAAACAACACATGTTCTCACTCATATGAGAGAGCTGACTCAAAATTACAAGAAGGAAAAATCCTACTCATAGGTCAGATCACATTAAAAGGTGGGGAGGGAAGATAAGAATGAGGTCAATACAAATGGACTAGAAATCGCATGTAATTGTTCTAACAAGATAGAAACAAAGACCACTACAGGAAAAGTTTCTATCTTAAACAGAAATGGAACCCAAGGACATATAGAAAAATACTATATAGTAAAAGATAGAGAAGACTTGAATGGGAAACTTAGATAGGAAGGGGGTAGGGGGGAAACATAGAGGAGGGTAAGGGGCAACCTATATGTATAATGCTTTTCAAATTGCATATATGAAAATTGTCACAACGAAAAGCATGTCAAAATGAATCACATTATGATGTACATTAAAAGTTTCTAATAAAAAAAAAAAAAAAAAAAGAAAAGAACTTGGACTACCAAGATTCATATCCTAGGATCATCACTTATTGCCAGTGTGATCTTGGGAAAGTTACTCAACTTCTCTGAGCCTAAGTTTCATTGTTTGTACAATATCTTGAGGAGGATAAATGAGATATAGATGTCAAAAAGCTTCATATGAAACATTTACTAAATATTAGCTCTTATTAATTAACTTGCATAGTTTGACAGATGGTTCTCCATCACCTTCTAATCACATAGTGTAATTTGAGTGCCAAAACTCCTAAGCAGAACATGGATCCTTCTTAGTATCCAGGGTACAAAGTGAAATATTAATGGCCATAAACACAAATCCCAATCTCAACTTACACTGGCAGCCAATCTGATGAGTGGCATTTAGCAGACGAACACAGGGAGCCGTTTTATTTAAGGGGATGTAGATCTTCCTCTCTACTGAGTTTCCCCTGCACAAACCTGATCAGAAGAAAAAATGTGTTAGAAGAAATTAAAGTGCTAGCCAGGCACTGTGGCACACATCTATAATCCCAGTAACTCAGGAGGCTGAGGCAAGAGGATTGCACGTTCAAGGCTAGAGGAGGCTTGCACAACTTACTGAGATCCTGTCTCAAAAAGTAAAAAAAGGGGCTGGGTTTGTAGCTGTAGTAGAGCACTTGCCAAGCATGCCTAAGGCCCTGAGTTCAACCCCCTGGTACAGCAAAAAAGAAATAAAAAAGTAAATACTAAAATAAAAGGGAAAAAAAGAAATTAAGACACTAGTACTAGTCTCTATCACGTCATTAGCTTGATTCATGGCTTGGGTAAACCATTCAGAACCATAGTTTACAAAATGGTAGTAATGTCCATTCTTGGGCACATTGTTGGAACAGATAAATGCTCTAAAGAGTATCCAGCTAAGTGTCCCAGAAGGTTATTAAACTCTGCGAAGAGCAATTGACAGTGAGGATAAAAGAGAGAAAACTTGATTTATCAAAGGAAAGGTATTTGGCCTTAGATGAGCCAGTTTGTGGTTGCAAGGGGGAACATACTTCTTCTTTTCTATCCTGCATGTATATCGCTAATAGAGTACTGGTCTAAGAATACAGACTACCAAAACCAAATAAAAGCAATAAAAACCACCTGACACCTTTTTCTAGGAATGTGAACAGAACTGGGAGAAACCTTATGCCACACCACACACCTGTTTGTTGTTGTTGTTAGGTGCCGTCGAGTTGGTATCCAACTCATAGCGACCCTCATAGGGTTTTCAATGGCTGATTGTTTCGGGATTGCCTTGGGAGTGGATTGCCAGGTCCTTCTCCCATTTTTGCGGTGCTGGGAATTGAACTCGGGACCTCAGAGACTGCAGCACAGCGCTCTACCAACTGAGCTAAATCCCAGCCCCTACACACCTGTTTAGTTAATCTAATACCAGGAGGTCATTTGTGCGTACCTACAGAGAGGGACAGCTACAGTTTCTCCCTTGAGGATCTTTTTAAAAAAAGTGACAGATGGGTGTGGCAGCACAGACCTGTAATCCTGGCTTTGAGAGGCAGAGGCACGTTTGAGACCAGCCTGGGCAATACAATGAGACCCTGTCAACAAACAAACAACAACAAAAACCCAGTGTGAATTTAGGAGGGGATACGGTCATGGTTATATACAGGCGTTTTAGTGCTCAACCACCTAGAAAGCCACACAAGAGAAAATAAATGCGTGTAATACTTATGCACATTATAAAAGCCTAAAGTTCCTTCAATCATTACTTCATAGTCTTAACAGTAAAAAGAGTTCCCATAGCCTGCCTTAGTCTCACTTTATTGATGAAATAAACTGAGGCAAGGCACAGGGACACGAGTTTACGAGGGAAGAATCTAAGGAAGAAATGAGGACTGTGCCTCTTCTGCGCCACAGCACCCACAAAACAAGAATGTTTGGGTCTCAAAAAGCCTACACGCGGGGAAGGAAGCTGAACTTTCACACTAGTCCCTTCTGAATATGGGTTGGGTAGGGTGGGTGGGGCTGTAGGGAAAACGAGGCATGAGGACAAAGTGGGATAAAATCAGGCTGAAAATCCAGTAAAACACCTGAAGCAACACGGCGTGCGGTGGTGAATCGGGATGAAGGTCCGGGCAAAGGGGGAACTTCTGTCGTGGGAACGAAAGAGAAAGAGATTTACAGGGCGGGGGGACAGAGGGGCAGCGGGGACCAGAAGGGAAACACTGGCGCTCGCGGTTGGGCCGATCTGGAGGGTTCCCTTTACAGAGCGGAGCTCACAGGCAGGAAGGCCTCACCTGTCAGTAGCACGGAGAAAGACAGAAGGCGAAGAAGACCCCGACTTCCCGGGTCAGCCTCAAAGCCACCCCCAGCCGTGGCCATCTTGCCTCTCCGCGGAGCGGAAGCCTCAGTCCCCCTCCAGTCCGGTAGCGGCTTCTCTAGGCTACCACTGGCACGGTCTCGGTGGCCCGGCGCTCCAAAGACCGGAAGTTAGTGTCTGTGGCGCTTCCGGAGCTGCAGCCGAGGGTGGCTGACGTGGAGGCATCCGAAGGGCAGCAGGGAGTGGCTGGGCCGGGTAATCGAACGTAGGAGCCGGAGTCCTGAAAGATGTTAACCAAATTCGAGACCAAGAGCGCGCGGGTTAAAGGTAGTGGAGAAGAAAAGGGGGAATATGGAGGTTGGATGTCAGAAGCGGCGTTGTCACGGGGAAGGAGATAACGGGTGAACTGGCCGGCCAAATTGGGCCCACCAGACAAACCCAGAGGAAAACCGGAGGAAAGGAGGGAGGTTAGCCCTGGCGGGAGTCTGCAGTACTCTTCTTTGTGTGTCCTGGAGCTTTGACTTACCGATGAAGTGGCTTCCGCACTGCAGGGGATTTTTTAGGTCCGCTCTTTATTCTTTTCCTTTCCCACTTCTAGAGGCTGTACGCCCGACCTTTATTCTTCTGCTCCTTAGGCCTTGTGAGTTGGCTTTTTGATGACTTTTATGGAGCGGCCTTGGGGATTGAATATCGCCCACTTGTCACAGTAGCTTTTTCAAAGACTAGTACTGACTACAAGTAAGGAGGCCTGTCTGCAAAGTCCAGTGCTTCCATCAGACGTTAGTGCCTACTTGGAAATGGGGCATTGAGCCCTGTAGCTCCAGTAAAGTCTGAGAATGATAGGATTGCCAGATAAAGTACAGAACGCCCTGTATGAGATTTGAGTTTCAGATAACGAGTAATTTTTTGGTAATATTTTTTGGAGGGCAAACGACTGAGATGGCGGTAGTCTTTTAAAATGTCAAAATGAAAAAAGCAGAGAAGTAAGGTCTAGTGGGACCTGGAAAAAATATATCTGCATTATTTAGTAAGATGCAAAATAGCAATGTGGTTTGGAACTTGTTCTTTGGAGTCAGGTTAGCTGGCTTTGGAATCCTGAAATATCCACTAATAAGCATATGACCTCAGGCAACTTAGTCACCATTTCTAAATCTCTATGTAGTGGTCTTTTAAAATAAGGGTAATTAACATTTTATACAACTAAAATGAGAAAGTATACGGAAGCTTTATTACACTGCCTGGCTTGTCTCAGTTGCTCAAAAACTGGAGGCTATTATAAGAATATACTCTGAGCAATTTCTAAGTCTCATGGGAATCTTGATTATGAAGAGTGCCATTAAAAATTTCTGGGACCTGGATGGTTGAAATGGATCTTCATTTTCCTTGAGTTCTCTTCTAATTTACTCTTGGGCAGTAGAAAGGGAAAAAAGATATCAGCATATTTGAGGGTTCATATTCATTAGATAATGTTAACTGTATATTATAAAGACACACACACACAAAAAAAAACCTATGGGGAAAACAACATTTAGCAAAATGAATAAATAATGAAAATAGCTCCACCTTGCAAGTAATTGAAAAAATGCAAAAAAAAAAAGTAAGATAACATTTTGGGGAAAGTCTTAGATTCCTAAAACAAAACAAAACAAAACAAAAAACAATAACTGATAACATCCTATGTTAGCCAACACATGCAAAATGGATGCCTTCATAAATTTGGTGAGAGGGTATATTTAATGTAGTGTTTTTGTGATGAAACAATATCTGCCAAAATGTTAAATACACGTACTCTATTCCTGAGCCATCCCATTTTCAGGTCTTTAGCCTAAAGTAGTTCTAGTGCAGATAGCCTAGATTATGTGTAGAAGTATCTTCAGATAGCCAAAAACTGGGGGAAAATCTTAAATGCTTTCTCAGGTTTTTTTTTCCTTGAGACAAGAACTCACTATATTGTCCATACTGGTCTTGAACTCACAGTAATACTGCCTCAGCCTCCCAAGTGCTGGATTACAGGCATGTGCCAACACACTCAATTTGTGTGTGTGCCAGTGACTGGACCCAGGGCCTTGAGTTTATTAGGCAAGAGCTCTGCCACTGAGCTAAATCTCCAGCCCCAGAATAATTTTAAAATGTGGTGCATTTGTTTCTTGCAGTTACTAAAGAGAATGAGATTACATTTATATGTACTTAAATGTAAAGAGATCCATATCATATACTTAAGTGAGAAAGGAAGTTGGCAGAACAATAATTTGATCCTCATTTTCATTAAATAATAAGGTTATGTTTACACATAACCAAATTAAAAATCTGAAAGGAGAACTGACCTTGGTGACACATGCTTATAAACCCAGCACTTGGGAGGCTGAGACAGGAAGATCATGCTTTTGAGGTCAGGCTGGCCTTCATAGGGAGTTCCAGGTCAGCATATGCTATATACCAAGATCCTGTCTCTCTCTCTCTCTCTCTCTCTCTCTCTCTCTTTCTCTTTCACACACACACACACACACACACACACACAGAGCAAAATACCCCAGCAAAATAATGGTGATGATGATAATAATAATTAAAATCTGAAAGGATGCACTTCAAACTTAAAAGTTCTTACCTCTGGGGACTTCCCTTTATGGGCATGATGGACTAATAAGACCATATTTACCTTTCTACCTTAAACAAATATACAACCGAACAAAGTATATTAAAGATTTTCAGCCAGGCGCAGTGGCGCACACCTGTAATCCCAGCGACTAAAGAGGCAGAGGCAGGAGGATTGCAAGTTGGAGACCAGAGGCAGTCTGCATAATTTAGGGAGACCCCATCTCAAAAAAGTAAAAAAATGGGCTGGGGGTACAACTCAGTGGAACAGCACTTGCAAAGCATGCAAATAGGAGGCCCTGGGTTCAACCCCCAGTACTGGGGAAAAAAATTTTTTTTTAGACATTGGTCAATATACAAGGCAGGAGGGTTTTTTCTTTCTTTCTTTTTAAAATGCTGTGTTGTTGTTGTTGTTGTTAGGTGCCATCAAGTCGGTATCTGACTCATAGTGACCCTACGTACAACAGGAGAAACACTTTGTCAGTACTTCTCTGCAATTCATAGGGTTTTCAAAGGCAGATTGATTTTTAGGAGCGGGTTACCGTGTCTGTCTCCCAAGCCTATGGTATCTGGTGTTCCCAGGTGGTCTGCAATCCACATACTAACCAGGCCTGGCCCTGCTTAGCTTCCAAGATCTGAAGGGATCGGATCCCACAGGGCTATGGCTGCAGGCTTTAAATGCTGTACTGGAGGTTAATGTCAGGGCCTTGTGCATGCTAGGCAAGCCTTCCACCACTGAGCTACACCCCCACCCGTTTTTATTTTTGATTTTGAGACAGGGTGCACCTAAGTTGTTGCATGCTGCCTCTGGCCCTGAACTTGTGAGCCTCCTGCCTTCAGTCTCTCGAGTTGCCTGGGATTACAGGCATGTGCCTTGGCACCCCTCAGGAGGCTGGTGATTCTTGAGAGAAGGAAAATAAACATGGTGAGTTCTATGATTGTCTTTAGCTTACTACCTACAGAGTGTTTCCAGACTGCAGTGAAGGAAGGAGGAAGAGCCCTGTGGACTAGCTGAGGACATTGAGTTTAGAGTGTGGGGAAGCAAAGATGGAATTTGGCAGGCAGATACTAAGAGGGTGTTGCACAGAGAGTGTTGGAGATCTGCAGGAGATCCCTTTAGGCCTTTGAGTAGTGATCTGTACATGAATGTGAGAAAACTTCTCACAATGGAGAAAAGGACTACTGAAAGTCGTTAATCTCAGCACTCAGGAAGCTAAAGTAGGAGGATCATGAATTCAAGGCTATCCTAGGCTACATAATGAGATCCTGTCTCAAAAAAAAGAAAAAAAGGAGGAGGGGAATAAGAAGAAGGAGGAGGAGGAGCGGGAGGGGGAGAAAGAGAAGAAGGAGGAAGAAGAGCAGGAGGAAGTGGAGGAAGAGAAGGAGGGGTAGGGGGAGGGGGAGGAGAAGGAGAAGGAAAAGAAAAAGAAAAGGAAGAAAAAGAAAGCATTGAGCAGGCAGAACAATCCCTGGAGCTAGCTCACATGGGGCTGGGAACAGTTATATTCCTGCGGGCCAGAATGGAATGACTTCCTGATATTACAGAGCATCATATAGAAACCTCAGATGGATATTACTTTAACAGTAGTTACAAATTAGACTTAGACTAAAGTCTTCTGTGACCCACTATAAAAAAAACCTAAAAGCAACCCTCAAAATGGTTACCTGATTCCAAGTAACTTAACTGCATCCTAGAACAAAGCCCAATAATATCTAAAAGAATATAACAAAAGTTTAGCACCTAACAGTGTGAAATTTGTAACATCTGGTATCTAACCAAAAGTCATCTAATGTTGAGTGAATGAATGAACTTTCTCATCAGAGTTGACAGATGGTGACAACGTGAGCCTTACTTACCTCATTGTATCATTTTCTCTTCCCCTTCCCCAGGCCTCAGTTTTCACCCCAAAAGACCCTGGATCCTGACCAGTTTACACAATGGGGTCATTCAGTTATGGGACTATCGGATGTGCACTCTCATTGACAAATTTGATGAACATGATGGTAAGATAGTTTCTAGGAGGAAGTTTTAAAAGATACAAGTTTTTGTTGTCTTCTTGGGTAGTTTAAGCCTTGTTTGACATGGATTCCTTTATGATTAAAGGATGTAGAAGAGACAGAATTGGAAAACATCTTAGAGGTTAGAATAGCTCTAATATTCATTGCCTTCCTTCTCCCACAGGTCCAGTGAGAGGCATTGACTTCCATAAGCAACAGCCATTGTTTGTTTCTGGAGGAGATGACTATAAGATTAAGGTACGGAGGGTCTGTCATGACTGGGAGTGAAGGATAGAAGGATGTAATAAGGTTGAAGAATTATGGAAGGGACAGAAAGACAGGACAGCTCATTCATACAGAGCTTGGATTTTTAACAACATTATCCAGAGCAATTACCTAGCCAACATTTATTGATTTTTTTTTTTTTTTTTTTTTTTTTTTTTTTTGGTGGTACTGGAGTTTGAACCCAGGGCCTCTCCCTTGCATGCTCTGCAAGTGCTGGACCACTGAGCTGCACCCTCAGCCCATTTTTTTTTACTTTTTGAGACAGGGTCTCACTAAGTTATGCAGATTGCCTCTGGTCTTGAACCTGGGATCCCCCAGCCTCCGCCACCCAAGCCGCTGGGATTACAGGCATGTGCCACTGTGCCTGGCCCAACATTTATTGAATGCTTTCTGTGGACCAGGCACTTTTCTTCTTTGGAAATTCAAAAATAATTAAGAAATGACTTCTACTCTCAAGCAGTTTTCATTCTAATAGAGGAGATAAACATATACTCCAATAATAGCATGGACAGTTTAGTGAGTAACATAGTAGATACTCAAAGTGAAATAGAAAAGAGCATCCAGGTGCAAAGATGGGTCTGACATAGTTGGATGCGCTTGGTATGAAACTTGGAGAAAAGATGAGAGAAGAAGCAGATGAGAGGCACTAGATCACGAGTACCTGTTTGCAGTGCTCAGGAGTTCTCATGTTATCATATAAGATACAGAGCCATTAAAGGGGATAAAATATAGGGGTGATATAGATTTACTTTTTTTTTCCTAAAGATTATTCACTGGTAACATCAAAGACTAGATACTTGAGTAAGACTAGAGGTAGAGATACCAATTAGGAGACTATTGTATAAATCCATGTGATAGATACACAGAGTCTGAGTTTAGGCAGTACCATTTGAAATAGAGAAAAAGATGGATATGAGAGCTTAAGGAAATGAATCAGTAATTCTGTTGGGTGAATATTGGCGGGATAAGAAAGGGAAATAAATGAGATGACTTTACTATATTCCCCCCCCCCGCCCCAGGGCCTTATGCTTTCTAGACAAGCAATCTGCCCCTTGAGCTATATCCCCAATCCTAATGAGATGACCTTAGGTTTCTAGTTGAGGTCACTGGGTAGAAATTGTGTCTTTTTTTTTTTCCTGCGGTGCTGGGAATTGAACCCAGAGCTGGTGCCTTGTGCATCCTAAGTAAGCGCTGTACCACCAAACTACGTTTCTAGACCTAAAAGGAATGTCATTAACTGGGAATGAAAATTAAGAGGAGTTACAGTTTTCTGGAATGTAGGAGAATACATAATAAATTCCATCTTGGCTCTGATGAGTTTGAGGTACCTAAGGCACAGTCTGCCTTTAGCCATACCACCCTGACATCAGATCCTATCTGATCTTGGAAGCTAAGCAGGGTTGGGCCTGGTTAGTCCTTGGATGGCAGACCATCTGGGAATACCAGGTACTGTAGGCTTGGGAGAAGGACCAGGCAGCCCACTCCTGAAACAGTGAACCATTAAAAGCCCTATGAATAGCAAAGAAGCACTGACATAGTGCCAGGCATGGCATAGTATCAGGTAGTGTTTTATTCTGTTGTACATAGGGTCAGACGTGACTTGATGGCACCTAACAACCACAAGGCACAGTCTGATGGAGGTATGACTGCACTGGAGATATATTTGGAGTTGTCATCAGAAAGGAGGGAGCTAAAGCAGAAGCAGTAGAAGATGTTGCTCAAGGAGAAAGCTGAACAAGAAGGCAAACCATGATTTAAGAGAGAGGAAGTAGACTTAGTATAGGAAAGAGTAATTTGAGAGTTTGGAGACAAACCAAGGACACACAGAACCCTCTAGGATACCAAGGAAGGAGAGAATTTTGGGAAGGAGAAAAGTAATCAGAATGAGATCCAGATGGAGAAATAACTTTTAGATTGCCAAATTAGAGTATTATTGATCTTAACACCTTAATGTTAGGTAAGGAAGTAGGCAGAATATAGGCAGTGCTTTGAAAATTGACTGTAATTAGCTGGGCGTGGTGACACATGCATGTAATCCCAGCAATTTGGGAGTCTGAGACAGGAGGATGGAGAGTTCAAGGTCAGAGGCAGCCTTTACAGTTTAGCAAGACCTTGTTTCAAATTAAAAAATAGAAATAAGGGCCAAAGGTGCAGTTCAGTGGTGGAGCACTTGCCTAGCATGCATTAGGCCAAGGGTTCAAACCCCTAGTGCTGCAAAAATAAACAACAAAAAACAAAAACAAAAATTAGAATGCAATAGACACAAAAATTAGAGCCAGTAATTGTGAATCTATAAAAATAAACCAACATCTGCTTTTTTTACTTCCATAAGTCATTCTCATTAAGTCTATATATCCAACCATGCCAGTCAAATTTACTTCATAAAAAAGGTGAAGTGTTTTTCATAAGCTACTTCAGGAAGTTGTAGCTTGTTGATTATAGAGCAGAACCTAGGTGACAGGAATAAAAAGTAACAACTACCTGTGAGGAAGAATGGTATTAGAATTACAGTAGAACCTAGGCATTGTAGTGTAGCATGCCTGTAATCTCAGCTTGTCAGAAGGCTGAGGCAGGACTATCTCAAGTGGGAGGCTAGCCTGAGCAACATAGCAAGACCCTATCCACAAAAAAAAAAAAAAAAAAATTATAAGAAAGACTGTTCTTTCTGTTTCTAATGCTTAGGCACTATATCTTGGGGGCAGTTAGGGGAACTTCAAACTATCTAATACTTCTCAAAAGCCCCTAAAGGTATGCTTCATTATAATAGTTGCAATAAAATATTACTTATAGTGATGAGCATTGAGTATCAAGATTCATTTACTAGGGGGACAGGAGGATGTAGTTCAATGATAGAATGCTTGTCGAGCATGCCTAAAGACTTGAGTTTGATCCCCAACAACACACAAAAGTTGGCTAACTTGAGTTTCATATAATCTGTTTAAGAGAGGAAAGACTAGGTATCATTTAAGAAAATAGTTTTTCCCCAAAATGATTAATAGTTTTGAAAAGGAGTTATCTTCCATTTATATGAGATATCCAGAACAGATAAATCTGTAGAGACAGAAAGTAGATTGGTAGCTGTCTAGGGTTGAGGGTTTGGGAGGAAGTGAGGAGTGATTGTTCATAGCTATGGATTTCTTTTTGGAGGGACAAAAATGGTCTAACATTGATTGTAGTTATAATTGCAGAACTGAATATACTAAAACCCACTGAATTCTATACTGTAAATAGTAAATTACGTAGTATTGAATTGATTTCAGTGAAACTTACTAAAATAAAAGAACTCCCTATTTGTTTGCTGCTGTTGTTAGGTGCCATCCAGTCAGTATCTGACTCATAGTGATCCTATGTACAACAGATGAAACGCTACTATCAATTCTCCTCTGCTATTCATAGGTTTTTCAATGGTAGATTGTTTTTTGGGGAGTGGATTTCCAGGTCCTTCTCCCAAGCCTACAGCACTTGGTGTTCCCAGATAGTTTCCCATCCAATTACTAACCAGGCCTAACCCTGCTTAGCTTTCGAGACCTGACGGGATCGGATGCCACAGTGGTACAGCTGTAGGCTTTAGCTTGTTAGTGGGTTTTAATTCGTATGCCCCGTTCTTATTTTATATTTTCCTGATAACTAATAAAATTGAAAACTGTTTCATAAAAAAGGAGAATTGCCTTGAAAAGTCATATCTACAGATCATCATGTTGCTTGTTATATCCAGATGATTGTAGTGTTAATATAATACTCGTTTACAAAGATTAAGATAGGAAGCCCAGCAAAGGGAAAGCCATAGTGTTACTCTTAAGACTACAAGTCCTTAAGAATTCATTATTCTGCAGCTATCAAGGAAATTAAAGGAGTCAAGATAATTTGAAGCTAGAAATATGAAAGCTTAAAATACTGAGCTCTCTAAAGCAACAGTCCCTAACCTTTTTGGCACCAAGGGAGTGGTTTCTGAAAGACAATTTTTCCACAGACCAGCAGAAGGGAAATGCTAACCTGACAGGTGGTGGCGGTCACGTGGAATTAAAGGCATAAGGAGCGGCCATAAATGAAGATGTAAATACAAACATACTGGACATTGCCCAATGGTTGGAGATCTCTGCCATAAAGAGGAAGAAAATAGCTAGGCACAGTGGCACACGCCTGTAATCCCAGCAATTTGGGAGGCGGAGGTAGAAGGATTGCAAGTTTGAGACCAAAGGCAGTCTTCCTAATTTAGCGAGACCCTGTCTCAAAAAGTAAAAAAGTGGGTTGGGGGTGCAGCTCAGTGATACAGCACTTGCAAAGCATGCAAGCATGAGGCCCTGGGTTTAACTCCCAGTACTGCAAAAAAAAAAAAAAAAAAAAAAAAAAAAAAAAAAAAAAAAAAAAAAAAAAAAAAAAAAAAAAAAAAAAAAAAAAAAAAAGCAAAAAGTCAGTTAAGAGTAGCATTTATAGCATCATCCAAGTTTTTGTGTGTGTGTGTGTGTAGCTCTGCTATGTGCTATGTTTATTTATGTATAGATGATTAAACAGATGAAGGTGAAGGTATTGGAATAGTTTGCTTTTCACGCTATTAACCTTTTCTCATTTCTGCACATACTTACAGAATAAGTAGCAAGTGTCAGCTATTATGTTAGGTGCTGAGGAATAGTGTTAAGCATAATGGACAAGAACTCTGCCTTTAAGGATCTTACATTCTTATCCGGAAGGTGATACTTTTGTCAGAATTTGTTACAAGAAGTAATATTATGTTTCCTAATTTACAAAAGAGAAATTTTTGTTTTTTTGCAGTACTGGGGATTTGTGCTTGCATGCATTGCAAGTGCTGGACCACTGAGCTGCACCCCAGCCCACATTTTGTTTACTTTGTTGAGACACGGTCTGGCCAAATTACGCAGACTACCTCTGGTCTCAAACTTGCGATCCTCCTGCCTCCGCCCTCTGAGCCGCTGGAATTACAAGCATGCGCTACAGCGCCCAGCTATGAAAGAGAATTTTTAAAAGTATAAAGGTTAGAATAATTACAAATTGGTTCAGATAGGTTATAAACATTAAATGAAAATTTTAAAAAGTGAAATTAAAAGGGAAATAAAAGCATCCAGTAGGCACAGTGGCGCTAGGTGCAGTGGCACTCGCCTGTTGACCCAACAACTCAGGAGGTAAAGGCAAGAGGATTGTTAGTTCAAGGCCAGAGGCAACCTGTGCAACTTAGCAAGACCCAGGCTCAAAATAAAATACAAAAAAGGCGCTGGGGGTATAGCCTAGTGGTAAAGCACTTGCAAAATATGTGTGAGGCCCTTGGTTTAACCACCAAATGCTGCAAAAAAAGAAAGAAAGAAAATAAAAGAATAAATAAACATCTGATCTCTCATTTTTATAGATTTTGTGGGGGTTTTCTAGATGGGGAAGGTAAGCTATCTTCTGTTTATGATTCTGGTTTTAGTGTTTCCTTTGACTGTGTCCGTTGATACCTTATACTTCAGTAGTTGACTCAACTTCGTACCTGAATATGATATTCTCTGCTTAGCTCAGCCTAACTAAGCAATGAAATATTTTCCATAGTTTCAGGTTCAAGTCTATTTGCATGATAGGTGAGAACAGATGACAACTGTATGGGCATCGTTTGTCAAGTAAGGAGTTTAAGATGATGTCATATGTTTTATTACATATGTTATATTTTCAGTGATGGATCTATATTACATTTTTAAGGTGATAGATAAAGTACAAAAGTGACTGCAGGTAAGTGCAAAGGTGACTGTATTTAAGCCAAGAATACAGTTCTGCAGGAGAAAGAGTTTCAAGTTAATTGAATAAGAGAATATTGTGTCTTTTCTCCAGTTACTAAAATGATTTCCCAGGCTGGGTACAGTGACCCAGTTACTTGGGAGATTGAGACAGGAGGATCACTTGGGTCCAAGAATTCAAGGCCAGACTTGAGAACATAATAAGGCTCTGTCTCAAAGTAAAAATTAAAATTAACAAAGAAAATCTTCCCAAAGAAAGAAACACCTTTTTGGGGGGAGTGGGGGGTGGATACCAGTGGTTGAACACAGGGCCTTGAGTATATTAGGCAAGTGCTCTACCATTGAACTCCACCCCAAACCATTTTTAATTATTTTCATTTATTTTATTTATTGTTAATAATTTATTATTATTATTATTATTATTATTATTATTATTATTATTACTATTTTCTTTTATTTTGAGACAAGTTCTCACTAAGTTGTGTAGGCTGCCTCTGGCCTTGAACCTGCAATTCTCTTGGCTCAGCCTCTTGAGTAACTGAGATTACAGACATGCACTGTGGTGCCTGGCACCTTTCCATAATTTTATCTTTAGCTTTTCTCTAACCTTACCTCCCTCAGTGCTGCCCTTATCATTGTTTAGCTGACCTGTATTTTCATCCTTGGTCTTTTTCCTCTACAGTCTTAAACAAGACTCTTTACCAAACTTCTACATATTTAGAAATGCCAAATATAAATCTAAATTCATTCCTTGAAAAACCTGAGCCTTCAGAAGCCTAAGACCCTTATATCCTATTGTATGTTTGCAGGTTTGGAATTATAAGCTTCGGCGCTGTCTCTTCACATTGCTTGGGCACTTGGATTATATTCGCACCACATTTTTTCATCATGTAAGTAGTCTGATGGTTCTAGTTATAGAGAATTCTTTAATTTCCCCATAGGAATCTTCTACTTGAGCTTTAATAACCCATGCTTTAATAACAGAATTATGTGATTGGTATGGCTCTTCTGAGCTCAATGGGATGTTGACTTTTCTACTTTGTTTCCTTAGGTAAAAATAAGCACTCAGCGTTATACTGAATTTAATTTAACTGGACTCTGCAGACTCTATAAAGAAGTCATTGTTTCTCTGTGGGCAGAAGTAGAGATTTTATTACAGATTTGCTGAGTTACCAAACATAAGTTTGTAAGCTAATCTCATATGGAGTATTTATTAGTAAGTAGTAGGTGTACTTGGGAAAAGGTCAATCTTAATGCCATTCTGATGAGCTAATAAACATTTTGAAATATTAACAATCATGTCCCTCCATCTTAGGATTTTAGGATCTGGTGGAGCCTTTTCTCTTAGTTAGGCCCACTGCCGCCTTTCATCTGTCAGGTATCAGAAGATTTAGAGAGTAAGTTACAGATTAGAGACTCCCAACCTCTTAGTCTATTCCCAACTTGGCTGATCGCCTTATAATTCAATACTATTAGAATCAACTTAGTCTGATGTTAGACTAAAATTAGAAAGGATATAATGAAATAAATAAGTATTTGCTGATTGAATATACTTTATTTTCTTTTTTAAAAAATTTAAAAGCTTTAGGATAGAATAGGAGAAAATGATTGAGAAAAATAGCAACTAAAACATTTGAGAATTAGCTACTCAATGAGATAATTTTTTAGGTGGGAACTATTTATCATTACCATAAAGGATTTGTTGAAGAACCTTGCCTAGGACAAATTGCTATCTAACTAGAAAGTTAAGAAAGACTTTCTTTTATTTTTTTTCATTTCAACAAATGTGTATGTGCTTTGTATCTTCTAAGCTCTGTGTTAAACACTGGAGATACAACTGTGAATAAGAAATACTTCCTGCAACCTAGGCATGACGGCACTTGCTTATAATCCCAGCACTCCCAGCACTTGAGAGGTAGAAGCTTCATAGCCAGTTCACGGCCAGTCTGAGCTACCGAGGGAGACCCTGCCTCAAAAAACCAGGGTCTGGGGATGTAGCTCAGTGATAGAGTGCTTGCTTAGTATGTACAAGGCCCTAGGTTTGATCCCCAGCACTCAAAAAGAATATTGATAAAATAAGATAAAAAGAAAGAAAAAAGGAAAAAAAGAGAAAAAAAAAGAAGGAAAGAAGTATTTTCTGCCAGGCTGGTGGTACATCCTCATAATCCCAGTACTGTGATGGCTGAGGTAGGAGGATCTCAAGTTCAAGGCCAGTCTGGGTTATATAGCAAGTTCCAGGCCAGGCTGAGATCTATAGTAATATCTAGTCTCAAAATAACAACAACAAAGCTGGGCGCAGTGGCACACACCTGTAATCCCAGCGCTCAGGAGGGACCTTTCATCCCAGCAACTCAGGAGGGATCACAAGTTTGAGACCAGAAGCAGTCTGCATAATTTGGTGAGACCCTGTCTCAAAAAATGAAAAAAAAAAAAAAAAAAAAAATTGGGTTGAGGGTGCAGCTCAGTGGTACAGCACTTGCAAAGCATGCAAGTGTGAGGCCCTGGGTTCAATCCCCAGTACCGCCAAAAAAAAAAAAAAAAAAAAAAAAGAAATGCTTCCAGTTTTTTAAACAACTTTTATAGACTCCATAAAGGCTAAATTGTCTTTGTATGTTACTTGCTACTTTGGTTACTGACACTTGGGAAGTTTTTTGAACTGAATGATCTTACTGGGAGAAGTAAGACTATAAAACAATATTCCCATACTAGAGTTAAATGGAGAAGAGCCTTTCACTGTATCTTAATTTATAAGAGTAATTATATATAAATATGTGGCTGAGATTTAGCTCAGTTGGTAGAGCGCTGCTCTGCAGTCTCTGAGGCCCCAAGTTCGATTCCCAGTTCCGCAAAAATGGGAGAAGGACGTGGCAATCCACTCCCAAGGCAATCCCGAAACAATCAGCCATGAAAACCCTATAAGGGTCGCTATGAGTTGGACACGACTCGATGGCACCTAACAACAACAACAATATATATAAATATAAGTACACATACAAATATGTAAAAGTAAATGTAAATATATATTATGCAATCTGCTTGCAAGAGTTTATTATGCTTCTGTCTGGTTTCCATTCTTAAATTTTATAAGTGAAATTGTCCAAGTTGGAAAAATTTGGTAGGATGATAGGAGGAGAAGACAGATGGCCTGCTATCAGAAGCAGTAGCTCCTTTGCCAATATAGTTAAGATTGTAAACAACAGAATGCTCCTCTCAGAGAGAAAAATAGTTAGAGAAGCTAGACAGAATGAGTCTGTTTAATGTTGATAGCCTTTATCTGACATACCTTTCAGGAGTATCCTTGGATTCTGAGTGCCTCAGATGATCAGACCATTCGAGTGTGGAACTGGCAGTCTAGAACCTGTGTCTGGTAAAGCAGGAGGCAGAAGCCTCAAAAACAGTCTTAATTTTTGCTAATTATTTTATGGTCAGCTCTTCTTCAGAACAGTCATCAGATAGGCCATGTCTGCTGATAAATTATTGATTATATTTGTAGGATGCTTTCAAATATAAAATAAATGTAGAGACAATCTCATTAGTAATGTCTATATCTGGATTTTCTGATAATTTCCTACCAGCAAAAAGAAGTCATAGTAGTTAGGCTTTTAGAATAAGTTGCTTTTCAATTCTTTTCCCATAAAACCTAAATTTTAAGGTATAGACCTGAGTCGGAGTCTAGACAGTGAGTCTTTATATTTGGGCTGGAGCTTTAGTAGGACTTCCTGTGAGGAGGTGACGACCATTTAAAATGATGTTCTTTAAAGATACCCTACTAAAATCTATCAGATAATTTCCAGTGTGAATTACTAAGATTCCATTTATTTTCATATTTTAGTATGTCTTTAATCTGAGAAGAGCTATATAATCTTAGTTCTCCTGAAATTAATATTTAAATACTAAAGAATTAAGGTCATAAGAGAACTATCGTTAAAAGAGGTGGCATTGCTTATTATTATTAGTTTAGAATGACCTACCTTTGCCTCCGTAAAAGGATTATTAAGCATCTATTGAATATAATGAAAGGTATTTAGTGTAGTTTACTTCTACCTCTAATTTAGTATTGTTTTTTTTTCTCCTTGCAGTGTGTTAACGGGGCACAACCATTATGTAATGTGTGCTCAGTTCCACCCCTCAGAAGACCTGGTTGTATCAGCTAGCTTGGACCAGACTGTACGCATTTGGGATATTTCTGGTGAGCTGCCCAAGTTCATGGGACAATCTAGTCATGTCTGGCATAAAACTGCAGTTGCTTAAAATATCAAGGATAATTGGCTTAGAAAAGGGAAACTTAGAATACTCTGTTCCCACATAATGGAATCTTTGTTTCTGAGGGAACTGAATATGCTTTGATGGATTTTCATGTAGGACTATTTGCTAGCAAAAATAGGTACCCTAAAAACTTCATTTGATTTGAATAAATTTTAACATTTTAGTGACTGTAGTTTTTCAAGTAAGGAAGAATTCATCTTTGGCAAAAAGAAATTCTGAGAATAGATTAATATAGGGGAACAGGACTCTTGAATATTGTTGTCTTATTTAGAAATAGGAAAATCCATCAATTAGATTTCTTCTAGTATAAGGAGCATGGAGTAAGATGGAGTTAGTGATTTTTATCTCTACTATATACCTTTTAATAGATGACTTGTAAGACTAGAAATAATTTGTAGATTTTAGGTAATTGGAATAAATCTTCCTTTTGTGGTTTATATATCATGATTTTGAGATACGGATTTAAATGTTAGCAGCTGTACAGAAGAGATTTAAGAAGTTGCTAACCAGAAAATACAAATACAGAGAAAGGACCATACCTGTGAGATAGATGGAAGAGCTTTATGTTGGAATAGGAAATGAGACTCTAGGTGGTAATAATTCTCTGCCAAGTTACATTTACTTATAACTTACTTACTTGTCTCTATTTATTGCCTGAAAAATTCTTAGAGGTTGAGTTCTCTGAAGAGTCAGTGGCTATACTACAAAATAGTGTTTTATCTATAAAAGGAAGGTCACTTATAGGTCTTTGTGGTAATAAAGGAGTCACTTTTCTGCATTATATAGGTAAAGTGATAACTTTACCCAACTTCCTTAAGGCAAGGTAGACTGGGGAAGTATGATACTTCCTGTTCTTGTAAGCCATTAGTAAACAGCAAGTTGAAAATTTGGATTCCTAGATACAACATTTGAAATGTCACAATAACAGTTAAGATTCATGTAGTATAGAAACATCAGGGTGGGGGGCAGTGCGGGTGATTGGAGAGTAGAACTTTAACATCATGCTGTCTTTGCAGTTTTCAAAGGCTTAGAATTAGAAGGCAGTGGTATAAACAAGATTTGTATTGGAGGCTGGGCATGTTGGCACATGCCTGTAATTCTAGCACTTGGGAGGCTAAGGCAGGAAGAGAGACACGAGTTTGAGGCCACCCTGATTTGTAGAGTGAGTTCCAGGCCAATCTGAGCTACCCAGTGAAATCCTGTCTCAAAAAAAAATAAAAATAATAAATTGTATTGGAGATAGGAAAATTATACTCCTTCCTCTAGTGCTTTGCCATTGCATTTTTTCACCAGACTGTCTAGGCTTTTTAAGTGCACCCAGATATGACCAGCCACGCCAATAGGAGGAGCTAGGTACTGGTAGTATGAGCCCATGTCCTCTCCTCACTGCCAGTACCAGGGAGCTTAGCATCTACTCTTCCAGTAACCTAGGGCTTTCCATGGGTTTTCAGTGTTCATACATTCAAAGCATACTCTCTGCCTCAGGATATGAGCTTGATGGGGTTGGATCCTAGCTCATTCTGTTCCAGCTGTTTAAGGGCATTTACTGAGATAAGCCTTTCCCAACTTGAATTCTGTGAGAAATTAAGTTGTGTAGAAAGTGCTCTGAGTGACTTTTCTCTCAGTTCTTCAAGAAATGGCATAAGACTAATATCATCCCCAATCTCAGAGGTTTGTTTCATACCTAAACAAACGCTTTTAGGCATTGGGAGTTAAGTCTTTCTCAAAACACTGCATTGAGAAGGGCCTTATACTGCTCCGCTTTAACAGTACTGTTTGTGCCACCTCATGCTAGCACAGCATGTTTCCTGCTGCCTAGCTAAAGAAATTTGGAGAATAAATTTTAAAATAGAAAAAAAAAGGTAATTTGGGGTAGTCAGGAGATTGGATTACTGGTAATGATCATGAAATGACCAAGGCAAGAAATCCTTCTCTTCACCTTTTGCAGATAAAAAACATGCTTTCATCAAAATTAACATCCCTATATCAGAGGAGGGCTGGGATTTAGCTCAGTTGGTAGAGCACTGCTCTGCAGTCTCTGAGGTCCCGAGTTCGGTTCCCAGCACCCAAAAATGGGGTCACACACCAAACAACAACAACAACAGATCAGAGGAAAGAGGGAGAATGTTACTCCAATGGGGTTTATACTTGCTCTTGAATGTGTGAATTGCATGGATTACTATTATAAAAACGTTGCAATTGCTATACTTTGTATATGTTAGAGTGAGAATGTTGTGCTGACTTGCCATAGTAATGTTAATGATCTTTTTACCATTTCTAAGTGTTCTTTTGTACTCACAACTCTTTTGACTTCAAGTAACCCCTTAACCAGAGTAGAAGGAGGTGCTTTGGTATTTAACTAAGTGAAAGGGTCTTTAGGGTTAGACTTTTGCACTTACTCTTTCTTTTTCTAGAAATCAGCATACTCTTCAGCAGGATTGTTTTTTGCTTTGGTTCAAGTAAGTCTGGACACAGAAAGAGCAATTAACTTTCAGATCTATTAGGGACTAGGGATACTATTTCCAAGAGAGAAAATTTAGTTCGGAATAGGACAATACCCCAAAATTTAGAGGACTGGAAAAAATTCTGATTAGTTTTCTGAACGTCTCTTTTTGAATGGGATTCTCTTTAAGCTAGTAGTAGGTAAGCACTAAGAAAAAGTAGACATCTTTAAAGAAAAAACTGAATCTTGATACCTCTCACATGAGGATTGAGCTCCATGGGGCTTAGTGTAACCTGAATCTTATTTGTTAGCCTGGCAAAAACTATTTGTTTAAAAGGAAATATTTTTGCAACCTAGCTGTGGAAGATTGGTTACTTATTTAGCTTGAGCTTCCAAGTAAACGGACAGTTAGGTCTTTCAATGTGCTTAGACCTTTGCATGTTAAGCCCATGTAATTCAGGCTCATTCTTGGAAATGACCACTAAAAAGTATTAATATGCTGTCATCTTCTATCTTCATCCCTTTCTCTTTACTGCTTCCCCTGGTTCCCACTGGGAGTTGTGCATAAACTAGTCCATTCTGAGTGTTCTCTTTTCCCTCTGGGTTTGGATAGCTGCTGTAGAAATTTTCCATCTGTCGTTCAGTTTTAGTGAGTGGTTTGCTGAAGGCTCAGATATTTCTTCTTTAGGTATTTTTTCACTGCCTGTCACTATTCATCTGTTTCGCCTTTCCCCTTTTCCTGGATCATTTCAGCCAAGTGCAACAAAGGCTTCTATTCTGTCATACAACTTTCCTTTTAATGTGTTTATTGAAGCTTATTGGAGGTGAAGTTTCTCACAGCTGTCTTTGTGTCTTTCTTTGACTCTTTTTTATATACCAGACTCATTAGGATAAATTGACAGATCCTATTAAAGGGACAAGCAAAATAAGTGAAAGAAGGTATTTATGAAGTTTGGAGAGAATGAATTTTTTTTTAAAAAGTATCAGCTTTATGTCTCTATAAATATTGGCTAAATGCTCATCTTGGACAGGAGAAATAGTAATTGAAATTCTCATGATTATTTAGCTTTTGCTTCTCCAATGCTGATGTTTAGGTGCCATTATAACGTGAGATATATTGTAATTTTAAAACAATGAGTATGAATATAATTATTAAACTTAAGTTTTCATATTTTAGTACACATGCTAAACTTTAGGCTTAAAGGTACTTAGGTTTTATTTTCAGTGATACATTTTATTTTCCCTCTATTTTAATTATTGCATTTTTTATTTTTTGTTAAGTGTTATGTGGGGCTGGGATTTAGCTCAGTTGGTAGAGCACTGCTGTGCAGTCTCTGAGGTCCCAGGTTTGATTCCCAGCACTGCTAAAGTGGGAGAAGGACAAAGCAATCCATGCCCGAGGCAATCTTGAAATAATCAGCCATTGAAAACCCTATAAGGGTTGCTATGAGTCTGACACGACTCGACTCAACGGCTGCTAACAATAGCAACAACATAAGTGCTATGTAGGTTCATCTTCTTTCCCCAAAAAAACACTTCAAAAGGTAGGATTTTAGTCCCAATTCTGTTTTCTTGTGTATAAACTAATGTAATTATATATATTTACCTATCTTAAAGGGTTGTTGTCAGAGTCAAATAGTGTCATATATGTTAGACATGTGCTTTGAAAAACCAGTGTTGCCAATTTTAAAGTAGTACTGTTACTAATTTTTGGTTCTGACTGTAGCACAAATAGTCAACTTTTAAAGATGATTTTAAATGAACCATAAATGGGGTCCTCTGCAAATGTGATAAGAGACTGAGGTTTAGCTCAGTTGGTAGAATGCTGCTCTATACTCTCTGAAGACCCAGGTTCGATCCCCAGCATAGCAAAAATGGAAGAAGGACTGGCAATCCACTCCTGAAGCAATCCCCAGTCAGCCAATGAAAACCCTATGAGGGTCGCTATGAGCTGGGCCTGACTCGACAGTGCCTAACAACAACAACAATCAATGAGACACTTCTTATTCTGATGTCTTTACCTGGTTTTTTCAAATTATAATTTCTCTCAGGGAGGCTATGTTACTGAAGTTTTAATGGCAAAATATATTTATTCATATCTATAATCAGCCTGTTAAGCAAGCACTTGAAAGAACATGATAGTTTTAATTATCTTGTGTTCTATCCAAGAGTGAAGTAGAAGATATGAGTGCACTTTTTCTATAGTACCTTCTTGCATATTGTCTTCTTTTTTTTTTTTTTTTTTTTTTTTTGCGGTACTGGGGGTTGAACCCAGGGCCTTGCGCCTGCATGCTCTGCAAGTGCTGGACCACTGAGCTGCACCTCAGCCCATTTTTTTTACTTTTTGAGACAAGGTCTCGCTAAATTACGCAGACTGCCTCTGATCTCGAACTTGCGATCCTCCACCTCCGCCTCCTGAACCGCTGGGATTACAGGCGTGCACCACCACGCCTGGCACATATTGTCTTCTTCATAGTATTTTTTATAGTATCTTCTGAACTCAATAGCTGTTTTGTACTTAGTAGGTCTAGTTTCTGTAACCCACGTGAATCTTCCCCATAAGTTGCCTAAAAGCTTCCAGTTTGAGAAACACTAAATTATAGCCTCCCCCAGTAGCTTTTCTTTAAAAGTTTTTGGGATGATGGAAAAAAGTTGTTATGGACTTTATGAAGTTGAAAGTGGAAAATGAATGCTTACTCTTTGAGGCCACATTTCACGAACATTTAAGAATGGAAAGTGGACATTATCTGAAATAACTGTTGAGGTAAGTTTTGTTAAAATGAAATTAGTTGTGTCAGAAGTTTGGCTTGGCCCCCAGTAGTGGATCCTTTAAGTGTTTAGGAAGCAGAAAAGAAGATAGTGATTATACCTCAGAATTTTGAACCTCTTTAGAAATAGGTCGGAGCTCTTGAGTCTCTCTTTTCTTTCTTCAGTCTCTCTAAATTTCTTTCCCTTTTTTCATTTGATATTAGTCTATCACTGTGCTTTTCTGTGCTTCTGCTATTTTGCTCCTTTTGATAACATTATGTTTGCATCCTTTATCCCACTTCTTACCCCCTTAAAGGTTTAAGGAAAAAAAACTTATCCCCTGGTGCAGTGGAATCGGATGTGAGAGGAATAACTGGCGTGGATTTATTTGGAACTACTGATGCAGTGGTGAAGCACGTACTAGAGGTACTTGTCTCTATAACCAGTGGCTGGATGTGGACTGTCTTCTAGAGAAAATTTCAATATTTTTTCATTCCTTCAACAAATATTTATTAAGTGACAGGCACTGATGAGGCATGGGGAATAGAATTCTAGCAAGACAACAGGGAAATGAAGATTACATGTCATCTCAGGGAGAGTCTTGTCACCTTGTAAATCCAGTAGGGAGAAAGGAAAATGCTGGGAATATGTGCCATTATCATCTCAAAGCAGATACCATTTTCATGCCTCCTATAAAAGATGATGGAAAGAAATTTAATCAGAGTTACTGAAAGCCAACTATATGTAAATCACTTTTGTTCATGCTAGGAAAATAGAGGAATATAAGGAAAGAAAATAGTTTATCTAAAATAAAAAAATATCTAATTTAATTCTCAGAGATATCCATGGAAGTAGACATTTCTAATTTCATATTTTAGGTGGAAAAAAATTGAGATTTAGAGAAATTAAGCATTTCATTAAAGTTTACATGTATCTAGTAAATGGGAAGACTATGATTTTAACTTTTTGGATCTAACTCCAAAACCCAAATGCTTTTAAATATACCATGATACCTCTCAAAAATACTTCTAAATTAAAACTGCCTTATCTATGATTCTGTCACCATATGAAGTACAATTATATAAATAGGGTATGTTGTTGTTGTTGTTAGGTGCTGTCAAGTTGGTATCTGACTCATAGCGACCCTCTGTCCAATAGGGGAAACACTATTGTCAGTGCTTCCCTGCTGTTCATAGGGTTTTCAGTGGCAGACTGATTTTTGGGAGGGGGTTGCCAGGTCCTTCTCCCAAGCCTACAGCATCGGGTGTTCCCAGGCGGTCTCCCATCCAGGTACTAACCAGGCCTGGCACTGCTTAGCTTCCAAGATCTGATGGGATCGGATGCCACAGGACTACAGCTGCAGGCAAATAGGGTATAGGATACCTTAAAATCAGTAGTTCATAAACATTTTGGTCTGAAGATCTCTTTATACCCTTCAGTTTTATTGAGGACCCTAAAGAGTTCCTGTTTATGTGGATTTTATCTGTCAATTTGAACCATATTTGAAATTAAAACAGAAAAACTTTTTTCTGGTGCTGAAAATTGAACCCTGGGCCTTCCTTGCATATGTTAGCGTATGCTGTACCACTGAGCTACATAAATAGCCTAAAACTGAGAGTTTATAAAAACATGAACCAAATCAGCACACATTAGCCATTGGAGTGATGGCGTTATCACCCATTGTATAATCTCTGGAAAATTCCACTATAAACACCTGAGACAATAAGAATGAAAAGGCAGGCTTGGGTGGGGAGTGGCACATAACTATAATCTTAGCAACTCTGGAGGGGAAGGCAGCAGGCTCACAAGTTCAAGACTAGAGGCAGCCTGTGCAACTTAGCAAAACCCCAACTCAAAAAAATAAAAAGACTGGCGATGCAGTTCAGTGTAGAACCCTTGGAAAGTATGTGCAAGACCCTTGGTTCAGCCCCTAAGTATCACCAAAAAGAAAAAAGAAAAGGCAAATAAAGTCTTAGTATGATTATGAAAATAGTTTTGATCTTGCAGACTTCCAAAAAAATCTTGGGGCTCCTCAATGGCAAGAGTACTCAGCCCCTAGACCATGGAGTGGTACTGGTCCCCAGCCTATTAGGAACCAGGCCACCCAGCAGGATATGAGTGGTAGGCGAACAAGCAAAGGTTCCTCTGTATTCATAGTTGCTGCCTATTACTCATATTACCACTTGAGCTTCCATGAAACTGGTTTCCGGTACCAGAAAGTTGGGGACCACTGCTCCAAGGGATTCCAGACTATACTTTGAGAATGTCTGCACTAATTTATAAAATAACTCTTTATACTTGAGATATTAATAATTCGTTGAAGAAATAAGATATAAGTTGACAAGTAAAAAACAAGGCAAGGATTGGAGATTTAGTTCAGTGGTAGAGCACTTTCTTGGCAAGCCCTGGGTTCAATCCCCAGCACAGAAAAAAGAAAAAAAAAAAAGGGCAGAATATCCTAAATGCAAATAAAACTGATTCTAGGAGTAGAAATATTTGGAAATTCCTGGGAAAATTTGAGGTAATGATTGACATGATAATTCCCTAATGTTCAAAACCTTACATTGAGCTGGTTGTGGTGACTCATGCCTGTAATCACAGTGTTCAGGAGGCTGAGGCAGAGGGATCAAAAGTTTGAGGTGCCGGGCACAGTGGCACACACCTGTAATCCCAGTGGCTTGTGAGGTGGAGGTGGGAGGATCGCAAGTTCAAGACCAGAGGCAGTCTGTGTAATTTAGCAAGACCCTGTCTCAAAAAGTAAAAAAAAAAAAAAAAAAATGGGCTGGCGGTGCAGCTCTCAGTGGTCCAGCACTTGTAAAGCATGCAAGCGCAAGGCCCTGGTTCAACCCCCAGTACTGCAAAAAAAAAAAAAAAAAAAAAAAGTTTGAGACCAGTCTGTTTTAGAAACAGTCTCAAAAACAGCAAAACATTTTGCAGTGGTAGTTACTTGAGTCTTAACTACCAGCAAGGTTTATTAATTTGCTTTTAGTAATATTTATAAAGCTGTTTTAGAAGAACCACTTACATTTTTTAACAGGGTCATGATCGTGGAGTAAACTGGGCTGCCTTCCACCCCACTATGCCACTTATTGTATCTGGGGCAGATGACCGCCAAGTGAAGATCTGGCGCATGAATGGTGAGTGAACCAGTGACAGTATCACCATGTCTAAGAAATTGGCTGTTGGCCAACCAGGTAAAGTAGCAAGGTCTTCTGAACTTTGAACTGTTTTCCTGCCTTAAGTGATAATTTTATGCTAATAGTAGGAGCATAGAAGTTGTGTTTCTCTTTTTTCCTGTGGTAATATCTTGATTTTTGAGGAACACTCAGAGTTAAGAGTAAATATTCATCTAATCATTTGATAGCTATTGAGTACTTACCCTGTATTAGACATTGTTCAGGGCTCTCTATGTATAAAG
Source organism: Pedetes capensis (assembly GCA_007922755.1). Lineage (NCBI taxonomy): Eukaryota > Metazoa > Chordata > Mammalia > Rodentia > Pedetidae > Pedetes > Pedetes capensis. The sequence goes on along the minus strand of VMDO01019239.1, from coordinate 13,819 downwards.
GTGATTAAAACATAAAAAGCCCTATGGAGTTTACATTTGTTCTAAAATGGCAGATAGTGACACATACTATCAGATAATACAACAGGGTAAAAGCATAAAGAATGATGGTATGGCACACACCTTTAATCCCAGCGACTAAGGAGGTGGAGGCAGGAGAATCACAAGTTTGATACCTGAGTCAGCCTGTGTACCTTAGTGAGACCCTGTCTCAAAAAGACAAAGTAAAAAATGGGCTAGGGGTATATAGCTCAGTGGTTGAGCACTTGCAAAAAGCATATGGGAGACCCTGGGTTCAACACCTCAGTTCCTCAAAAAAAAAAAAAAAAAAAAGTGAAATAGAGGTGTTGTAATCCATAAAAGGTTTGGAATGAAAGAACAGAGACATATGGAGAGATTAAGGGACATTAAGGGAGTCAGCCAGGATGGTATATGCCTGTAGTCCCAGCTACTCAGGACGCTGAGGCAGTTATTGCTTGGGCCTAGGAGTTTGAGGCCAGCCTGTTCAACATAGGAAGACAAAGCAAAAAAGAAGATTAAGATACTTAAATGAAGAAAATTGCCCTATTAAAAAGAGGTTGCTGGTTTAGTATTTTGTTGTAGTACCTAGCACTTGATTATGAGGATGTCATAATCAAGAGGTGGGACACCCCTGCAATCCCAGCACTTGGGAGGCTGAGGCAGGAGGATCTAGAGTTCAAGGCTAGCCTGGGCTACATAGCAATACCCTGTTTTAAAAAAAAAGAGAGAGAGAGAGAGGACACATCATATTTTCAACCCCAAGTTGCAGTAGTAGAGAACTGTGACAACCTAATCCTTTTATTCTTCAGAATCAAAGGCATGGGAGGTTGACACTTGCCGGGGCCATTACAACAATGTGTCTTGTGCTGTCTTCCACCCTCGTCAAGAGTTGATCCTGAGCAATTCTGAGGATAAGAGTATTCGAGTCTGGGATATGTCTAAGCGGTAAGGGAGTTATCCATGTTATAAGACCAAGCCCAGGAGGAAGCCCCTTTGTCTTACTTTCTCTTTATAAAAATTGAATTAGAATATTTCTTTTTGTCTCATGTTTAGCATGTATAAAAATCAAACCATATATTATGAAAACTTGAAGAGACATAGAGATCACCCAATATTAATTTTCTGTCAGAAATCTCCGTATATCCTCTTTTTCTCTAAATTTTAAAATATTCTTCTTTTCTCTTCTAATTCTTTAGCTTGGGAAGTAAGATATATAAAACAAAAGCAATAGGAAACTATGATGAATATGGGGAAATTGACATATCAAAATAATAGGGTCAGTTTGAAGTCTCTTCTTTCTGTTCCTTGGTAGAATTTATCATGATATATACCTCTATTTATGATAATTTATGATGCACTGTTTACTGTCCCTGATTTACTTTTTAAGGCAGCTTACAGTCTTACCAGTTAGTATTCTTATATATGCTTGGCTGAAGATTCTTAGAAAATTAATATCTTGTGTGTGCGTACCCTTTGCTTTCCTAGGACTGGAGTTCAGACCTTCCGTAGGGACCATGATCGCTTCTGGGTCCTGGCTGCTCACCCCAACCTTAACCTCTTTGCAGCAGGTAAGAACCATTTCCTCTTCTTTTCTCCCTTGCTTTAGTTCAAAGTGAATAAGATTTGAAAGTATATGCATAGTAGGATGACAAAGAGAAGTAGAAATTCTCAGAGCCACTTAACTGAAGCTTTTCTCCTTTTTTCCTCTCTTACTTTTGCATTATTATTCTTTAGTGTTCTTTATCTGCTAAGATCCATTTAAAGGCCCTTCTTAGCTGGGAGGAGTGACACATGCCTGTAATCCCAGTGACTTGGGAGGCAGAGGCAGGAGGATTCCAAGTTCAAGGCTAGAGGTAGAGACAGTCTGTGTAACTTAACAAGACCCTGTCTCAAGATAACAAATGAAAAAGAGGCTAGGGATATAGCTCAGTGGTAGGACACTTGCAAAGTATGCACAAAGCCCATGGTGCAACCCCTCAAGTACCACACACACACACAAAAAAAGCAGCTCACTCTCTTTAATTTACTCCTAGGAGCTCATAGGATGTTAATACTGGACACTTAAGAGTTCTCAGACTGAGAAGCTGGAAGCAGCTTTATTCATTCATTTGGCAAAAACATTCTGAGAGCCAGGCTTTATTCTGGGTGCTGGTGTTAAAACAGTGCATAAAACAAAGTCCCTGACTTTATGGAGCTTTTATTTGTAGTTAAGGGGACAGTGAATAAGGGAGACAGGAGAAGAAATGATGCTTTTGAATTATGGTGCTGGAGATTAATATCGAATATACCATGGACTGCCAAAAGAACCAGTAGATCCATCCTAGAAGAAATGCAACCAGAGTGCTCCTTGGAAGCATTTACATATTTTGGGAATGTTGTCAGGAGGGACTAATCCCTGGAGAAGGACATCATGTTTGGGAAAGTGGTGGGTTGATGAAAAAAAGGAAGACCCTCAACTAGATGGATTGACACAGTGGCTACAACAGTGGGCTTAAACATAAAAAAGATCTGATGCATGGCACAGTGTCAGAGAGTGTTTCATCTGTTCTACATAGGGTCATTATGAGTCAGACTTGACTTGGCAGCACCTAACAACAAGGGGAGGTATACTGTAAACAATAAGAATATAAAAAGATGTGGTGAAAAGTGCTTTAAAGAAAAATTACACAAAAGAAAGGGATAAGAGCCTGCAGTCATACCACTGTGGTGTCCAATACCATCTAATCTCAGAAGGTAAGCAGGATTGGGCTTGGTTAGTACTTGGATAGAAGACTGCCTGGGATTACCAGGTGCTGTAGGCTTAGTGGAAGAACTTGGCAAGCCCCCCCCCCGACACACACCAAAAAAAAGAACAATCAGCCATTGAAAACCTTATAAATAGCAGAGAAGCACTGACAATAGTGCTGGGCATGACAGTGTCAGATAGTGTTTTGTCTGTTGTACATGGGGTCATTATGAGTTGGACCCAATTTGATGACATCTAACAAGAGGGATAAAGAGGGACAAGTGTGGGAAGTGCTACTTTATATCAAGTACTAAGAAAAGTGAAAGGGATGCCAATGCACCTGAAAATCCCAGTACTCAGGAGCCTGAGACAGAAGGATTGTGAGTTTGGGGCCAGCCTGTACTACATAGTGAGACGCTATCTCAAAACAAACAAACCCAAAAACCAAAAGGAAGGAAGGAAGGAAGGAAGATGAATGAAAGGGATTTGAAATTGGGAACATGATATGCAAAGAAAACATAATAAGATGATAAAGAGAAGTGTTTAGCATATTAGAGGAGTATTAAAGAGGCCAGTGGGACCACAATAAGTAAGAGACTAAGTAATAGGAAGTGAGACTACACCAGATTTTGCAGTCTTGTAGGCCATGTCTAGATCTTAAAATTTTATTCTGAATAAATAGGAAACCATTGGAAGATTTTGGACAGGGGAGTGACACTTGTTTTTATGTGGATAGCAGACAGTAAGAGTACAAGAATGGAAGGGTTCTCTAAGGGATGGATGGTGTTAGTAGGAAAATGTAAAGCATTTTTTTTTTAAGAACAGCTATAAAGACTTTTAAAACTAACATTTAGGCTGAGCATGGTGGCACCTGCCTATAATCCCAGCAATTTGGGAGCAGAGGCAGGAGGATTGCAAGTTCTAGGCCAGAGGCAGTCTGCATAACTTAGCAAGACCCTGTCTCAAGAAAAATAAGAAAAGGGCTGAGGATACAGCTCAGTGGTAAAGTGCTTGCAAAGTATACACCAGGCCTTGGGTTCAGCCCCCTAGTACTGCAAAAGAAGTAATAAAATAAATTTAAAAAAAACTTAACTACAACTAATCTTTCTTTCTTTCTTTCTATCTTTTTTCTTTTCTTTTTAGCAAATACTTTTTAATACTCTATCTTATTTGCTAGGGACTAGGAAAGGATGGAAATTACTATAATTTCTGCCTTCAGAGAATGCATGGTATAGTAGGGATAAGAGACCTAAATGATTACAGTACAGGGTAATAAGTACTATAATGGAGCTTTGGACAGAGTGTTCAGGGAATACAGAGAAAGGCATATCTAAATATAGCAGTGTGATATAGTATTAATAAAGGATTAACAAAATCATTTTACTAAGAATTTGAAGAATTGTAAGAATTTAAGCAAATAGAGATGCATTTTGGTATTATATTAGTATTTCTGTTGTTGGAATGAAATACCTCACACTGGGTACTTTATAAAGAAAAGAGCTTTATTTAGCTTACAGTTTTGGAGGCTGAAATTCCCAGATTGGACAGCCCCAACTTTTTATCCTCTGGTGAGGATCTCCTTGGCTAGGTTACAACATAGCATATGGCCTCATGGCAGAAGTGTGTGTAAGAGGGAGAGATCACATGGGCAGATAGGAAGCCTGAAAAGCTGTAAGGACTATTGTTGTTAGGTGCTGTCGAGTCAAGTCCGAAGGGCTAGGCTTACTCTTTTTATAATGATCTGCTTTCCAGAGAATGAACCAGTGTCCTGAGAGAACTACATTAATCCCTTCTGAGAGTACCCCTCCTTAATGACCTAATCACATTGTACTTGGCCTCATCTCTTTAGTGATTCCACCACCTCAACACTGTCACATGCTAAGCTTCTAACACATTTAACCTTTGAGAGACAAACCACATCCAAACCATAGCAGGTGTCTTGTCTTGCTTTTTTTTTTCCTTTTCTTTTTCTTTTTGCATATATATATATAATTCTCTTCCTTATATCTCTCTTACTTCCAGCTATCATTTTTTTAACTTTTTTTTATTAGTAATTTTTAATGTACAACTCACTAGATCTCATTATGACATTTCCATACATTTCAGCTTTCATTTCAGTGAAATGTACATTTCATTGTACATTTCAGCTTTCTTTTTTGCCTACAGCAAATTCTTTCCTCTCTTCTTTCTGCCTTCCAGGCCATGATGGTGGCATGATTGTGTTTAAGTTGGAACGGGAACGGCCAGCCTATGCTGTTCATGGAAATATGCTGCATTATGTCAAGGACCGATTTTTACGTCAACTGGATTTCAACAGCTCCAAAGATGTAGCTGTGATGCAGTTACGAAGGTTAACCTGACTTGTTCCTTCTTTCCAAATCCTCTTATATGTCACTATGATACATTGCCTACAAACAGAACTCTTCTTTTAAACAACCTTTTGGATCTCACCTCCTGTTACAGATAGAATTCCCATTGGATAAGCCTCCTCAGTGTAAATCTTAGCATGGTAGGTAAGGGGTGGCCATGGGTATAGTGGGAGTTCCCCTGTTGAGCGTGATAATGACCCTGTAGGAAAGAAATTATACTGCTGTAGTTTGCAAGATATCTTGCTAACCTGAGAAAGTTTCTTGGTAGAGAGTAGCCCAAGCAGATGACAGGCCTTTTTGTCTTTATTTGACATTTTTGCCTTGTGTAAACTCATAATACAATGGGAAGAAGAACCTAAATAATTACAGGATGATAAGTAAAATAATGGAGGTTCATACAGCAAAGTGTACAACCCTAAATCAGAATATGTAACTGTAGATACTTTTAAACTCTGAAGATATGATAACCTCTGAGATGCTTGGCAAAAGGAACTGTCCTTTCGGAAAGCCAGCTGCCTCAGCATGCTGAAACATTCATGGTGGCAAACATTGGCATACGGGTTTGATAATCACCCTCTAGCATCACTACAATAAAAAGATGGGTTTATGTGACCAATCCCAGAGATAGCAGAAACCAACCAGAGATGGATCACATCGTGTTACTCTGTGGTGTCCACTGCAATTATGTGTAGGAATTTACACCCAAGCAGAACCAATCCTGCTCACTACAGGGAGTGCCAAACATATCTTCTGTTGAATAATTTGACTTGCTCTAGCATTTACTTTCTTAAACTGTAAGTTCTTAAGCTTTAAAGGAAGAAGATGAAAAAATGCAATATTTATTTGTTTTTGTTACTGATTATAAAAGTGATAAGTGTATGTTTAAATATCTGATAAGTAGGAGATGAAAGGGTAAATTCTTTCTTCCTCCTATTTTTATTCCTATTTTCTGTTTTCTTCTTTTCTATATGTATCTGTAGTGGTTCCAAGTTTCCAGTGTTCAATATGTCATACAATCCAGCAGAAAATGCAGTCCTACTGTGTACAGTAAGTAGCCTATGGAATTTTCATAGGTTCTTCTCATTTTCCCTAGGTATTTTTCTTACGCCTTTGGGGAATCTCTAATGGCTTCTTAGAAGTTATTTAATGGTCATTTTGCAAGAGCTAACTCAGTGAAGCTGGAATTTAGCTCAGTTGGTAGAGCGCTGCTGTGCAGTCTCTGAGGTCCCAAGTTTGATTCCCAGTACCGCAAAAATGGGAGAAAGATGTGGCAATCCACTTCTGAGGCAATCCCGAAACAGTCAGCTATTGAAAATCCTATAAGGGTGGCCATGAGTCAGACATGACTCAACGGCACCTAACAACAACTCATTGAATCCTCAAAGGCTCAAACTAAGTAAGCTTTAGTTATAAACATATTGAATGTTTGTGAATTTGGGTCTTTCATAAGGCTAACAGATCTATACTTAATAAGTCTCAAGATAAATGACCCAGATCATTGAAAGTAATTGGAGAGAATGTGTACAAATATTTCCTATGCAAAGGAAATAGTTATCCTGATCCTTCCCCTTGGGTAAAAATAGAAGAATTTATATTTTGAAAGGGGATTCTTTTCAGTGGAGTTGGCTTCAGAGTCATCAAAGTCATTCCTTTTTTTTGCCACACAATTTGTAGAAGAAAAAAAAAAGGAATGACATTCTAATTTTAGTGCCCTGGTGACCAAATTAAAAAGAATAAAAACCTGTCTTGCCTTATATAACTTCTAATGTCTAATCTTGTTCCTTCTTTAATATCTAACAGTCCCATGTTCTCCTGGAAATTTTCTTTTATGTCTTTTTTTTTAATCTGTCTTTTTTTTTTTTTCCCTTTCAAGCAGACTTTTTCCACCCAAGTAACTGGGGGTTGAACCCAGGACTTCACATATGCTAGGCAAGTGCTCTACCACTGAACTTTATCGCCAGCCCCTCCCCCACTTTTTTTTTTTTTTTTGAGACAAATCTTAAAAAATTGTGCAGGCTGCCTCTGGCCTCAAACTCATGATCCTCCTGCCTCTCCCTCCCAGGTAGCTGGGATTATAAGCATGTGCCAAGGTGCCTGGCTCAAACAGACTTAAGTTGATGAATGTACTCAGATGGGACAGCAGAATATTTATTGGGTTCTACTTCTTGTAGGTTGTGGAAGAGAGAGCAATCTTTGCTTTCATCCAGGTAATACCTATATCTATAGAGGATAAAGAAAATAAAACGACATTAGTGCTGAGTGGTTTGGATAGGAGTCTTATAATTCTTAGTTGTGGAAACATTTCAATACCCTTTAGGTAAAGGGTAACACAAGTACACTTTCAGATTGTTTTCTGTGTAGCAGAACTATTTTCTCTGTCAGAATAAACTGGTGTCTTAGGTGGCTCTCACTAACATTTTAATTTCTCTTTTTCCTCTACAGAGAGCCAGCAATTTGGAGAATAGTACCTACGATCTGTACACTATCCCGAAAGATGCTGATTCCCAGAATCCTGATGGTAGGCGTTTTCTTTGTCTATGCAACCCTGCTGCCGGCTCTTCTCACTCACATCATTGCCTCTTTTCAAGTTTTTCACATTCCATCCCCAGGCCATGGCCACATTACTCATGTCTGTTGGCAGATGCTGCTGACAGTTGCGTCAGAGGCGACCATGGTGTGAAATATTCATGTTCCTCCTCCATTTTATTACTCCAGCTAGATATATATATTTTATAATTTGGTTATTAGAAGCTCTCTATTTTCTCTTTTAGCACAGCATGTTATCCTAGTTTATTGTCAGCTGCTATGACTTTCACCCTGGTAGTTTCATTTATTTAAAAATGTGGTTCCAATCTTGCAATGTCTCATCGTGGGACTAGGGATTTACTTTCTCATCCACATCCAGATCCTGTTTGCTTCCTTTTGCATGTCAAAAAGATGAGGCTGCTAACAGTCCCATGCCCCACCTGGGATCTCAGGATCCAGCTGAGACCCTTGCTTACTCTTTCATCACCACCATGCCTTGTTGATAGCCGTACTATTAGAACTTGCTGACAGAACATTCTTAGAATGATTTGACTCTTGCTTATGCTCCTTTCATTGCAGCTTTCTCCGTTGGGTTTATAGATACTATAAGGTTAGAGGTTTATTCCAAAAGGTAGATCCCATCTCCATAGTCCCAAGAAATATTTTGCTTTTTAGCTCTCTTTTGTGTGTGCTACCAGGTCATTATTATTGTTAACATTATTCACTCCCCTTTTCTCCTTTTCTCTCTCTCTCTCTTCTTTCTTTTTCTTTTCAAGACAAGATCTTGTTATGTAGCTCAGGCTGGCCTCTAATTTGTAATCCCCCTGCCTCAACCTCCCAAGTGCTGGGATTAGATTACAAGCGTGCACCACCATGCAAGGCTTGATTTCACTCTCTTCTAAATGCGCACATAATGAGAGGAAAAAGAAACCCTGTTTGGTATTTGGTATTTACAAATCAAAGTCTCCCTTATAAATTAGTCAATTAAGCCATTTCTGACTAAATCTTATGATTTAGGCATTCCCAGCTTACCTCTGTCCTTTTTCCCCCCCAGACCTGTTTTATAATTAATAGAGTTTAAAATAGCTTCCTTTTGTTTTATTGCCACCTTTCTATTCTCCATCCTTTGGGGGGGATAATAATCAGTAAAGACGTGAGCCAGTGATGGGCAACACAGGAGGAAGAAAAAGCAGAAGCTGAAGTAGTGTGGTTCCTTGGCCCCTGAAAATGGTCATATTGTTGTGATAATAATTCCTTTCATAAATTGCCTGCTACTTCAGGTGGCAGAGAAGTATAAAGCAAGGCTGGTCAGCCTGTTTTGTCCAATTTTCTGCTGGTTTAGTAGATAAAAGAGTATTTTCAATACATCCTTCACAAGTTTCTTGGACAGTGGAATGTCTGTTCCAGAATTCTAATCAGCCACAGAACTGAGCAACATTTTGTAACTCTTTTCAGAGTAGTAAGAATGGTGGATTGACATTTACAGAGCAACAGTCTGGTGCTAAGCACTGCCTAGCACAGCTCGCCTGTCAAGATTTAGCTGGCAGTGCTCTCCCCCACCCTGCCCTACTAGGAGGCCTGCATTTGCATGTTAAAAGCAGCAGAGCAGCTGTGTTATGGGGAAGGGGCTCTGTCCCTACTCCAGCTTGTTCAGGTAGGAGGTCCTATGATATTGACAGGCTACTTGCTGTGCTGCAGCTTGGCCAGGGAGGTCCTGCTCGTTAGCTTGATGGAGTGTGCTGTCTCCCAAGATGGGCAGCTTTGCTGCCAGTAAGTGGTGTTGGCTGAAATGCAGCCACTTGGCCTACAGAAAAGAGGCTTGGCAGGGTGGGGGTTGGAATTTGGAGGGGACTAGTGGGGAAAAGTCACTCAACAATAGCCTGAGGTTATGGCTGAATTAGTTAGGAAGCAGCTGAACTGGCAAAGCCAAAATGGCAACCAGCAAGACTAGCTGCTCCAAGGCACCTGATTCTGTCACATGCCAGTGGCTCACCACATGCTTCCGCCCTTTGGTTTTGTTCTCCTCAGCCCCTGAAGGGAAACGATCCTCAGGCCTGACAGCCATTTGGGTTGCTCGAAATCGGTTTGCTGTTCTAGATCGGATGCATTCGGTGAGTTAAGACTTAAAAGAGGGAACCAATTTGGGGAATGTAGTGGCAGTGGCCTATATTTTGCAAAATAAGAATACTGCTTTTTCCTTATTCTCCCCAGGGTGACTGTGATCCTCATGTGTTGGCTGTACTTCTATCCCTAGCTCTGCACTAATCCCCCTGGGGAAAAGGCTTTAAAGTTGATTTGATTGGGTTAATATCATATGCCTCTGGGCTTAAGAACCAAGCTAAAGTCACTCTTGTCAATAGGAGCCAAAACAGCATCAAATATTAAGTAGATGGGCTAAGTGAGTAGTAGATCTCCTTTCTTGTGCTATTACCTCCATTGGTACTTGAAATGTAATGCGTCCAGCACATGATAAGCAAAGCTCTTACAAGAAAATTGTTAACAAAAATTCAGGTTCTACCCAGGCAGCGGCACATGCCTGTAATCCCAGTGACTTGGGAGGCTGAGGCAGGAGGATCCAGAATTCAAGGCCAAAGGCAGTTTGCATAACTTAGCAAGTCTCTGACTCAAAATAAAAAATTGGTTGGGGTTCCAACCCAGTGGTAGAGTGCTTGCAAAGTACATGTGAGGCCCTGCATTCAACTCCCAAGCACTGCCAAAAAAATTTTTTTAATTAAAAAAAAATGCCCTAGAAGTGCTTGTTTCTCTGGTTGATTGAGAAGCCCACACTTTAGTTGAACTTCTCAGGATCTTAAAAAAAAAAATGGTCAGTGGTTCAGTGGTAGAACACTTGTCTAGCATGTGCAAGCAAGACCCTGGATTTAATCATTGGAAAAAAATAAAGATAGCAGCTGAGTGCCATTGCACACATCTGTAATCCCAGTGACTTGGGAGGCTGAGGCATGAGGATCTCAGGTTAGAGGCTTGAGGCAGCCTGCATGACTTAGTGAGACCCTGTTTCAAAAATAAAAAATAAAGGGGCTGAGGATACATCCCAGTGGTAGAGCACTTGCTTAGCATGGGCTAGGCCCTGAGTTCAAAGCCCCAGTTCTTCAAAATTAAAACAACCAAAAAAAAAAAAAAAAAAGAAGGAGAAGAAATATTAAGGTACTTGGAGAGGATCTTGGCATGATGTATCTGGTATGTGATTGACTTGGACAAAGAGGAAAAAAATGCGTAGTTTATTGAAGTAAAGGAACAATTGCTGAGGGACATGATCAGATGTCATCATTTTATATGCACAATTCTCTTAGCCAAACCTTTAATACTCATTTTAGCTTCTGATCAAGAATCTAAAGAATGAGATCACCAAAAAGGTACAGGTGCCCAACTGTGATGAGATCTTCTATGCCGGCACAGGCAACCTCCTGCTTCGAGATGCAGATTCCATCACACTCTTTGATGTACAGCAGAAGCGGTAATGTGATATGTGCTCCTAAGCAGACAGACATATATTTGGAAAGAGTGGACATCTTTAGTAGGAGGTTTTTTTTCCCCCAAGTGAGTTTGCCATGTGGCTTAGCCACTTCTTGTGCTATAACTCCAAGACTCCCATTTGTACTTTTGTCCCCTCTGTGGTTATTCTCTACCCTGTATGTACACTAGCATTATAACAAGGGGCTTTTTTGTTTGTTTCTATAGTTCGTACCTGAACAAAGAATGCTCTAGGGCCTTAGAATGGTTGGACACAGATGAATAGCACAGATCCTGTACTTAAAGGACTTTCATGTCTAGTGGTGAAAACAGATACATGTAAATCCCTAATATAAGAGAATGAGGAAGAAGGGATTGAGGAAGGGAGAGGTGCACAATGTAAGCCAAAGTGTTTAAGTCACTGAGCTACTATGCAGGGAATGTTTATTTGTTATTACATTGAGAAATTAGGATTTCCATTAACTGGAAGATGAAAAGGACATAGGCCATAGCCTGAAACAAGGGAGTCAGATCCATTCATGCCTGCCCTTCTGTCTATCTCAGGACTCTGGCATCTGTGAAGATATCCAAGGTGAAATATGTAATCTGGTCAGCAGACATGTCTCATGTGGCACTACTGGCCAAACATGGTAAGAGTTCATTATATCCACCCTGTGTTAGAGCCCACTCCTTCCCTCCCCTTATCCCTGCCAGTCTGCTGCACTCACCCTATCCAACAGAGCACTCAGACCCTTTGCCTCTTACAGCCATTGTGATCTGTAACCGCAAACTGGATGCTCTATGTAACATTCATGAGAACATTCGTGTCAAGAGTGGGGCCTGGGATGAGAGTGGGGTATTTATCTACACCACAAGCAACCACATCAAATATGCTGTCACCACTGGGTAAGTTAATTATTTGGGATACAGAGTGGGAGAAGGTGGCCTCCTGAAATCACTGTCGTATGTCAAGACATAACTGAGTCCTCTGTGAAATTTCTTCATAGATAAACCTTATCTGGCATATATGTACTAGAGGCACCAGAAACACCTGTTTTTCAGTTCTTAAGATTGTTTAATATAAGTCAAATGTAGAGAATTGTATAAATTATAAATACATGGCATAGTGCATAAGTTATGTAGTGAACATCTGTTTAACTGCCACCCAAGCCAAGAAATAGAACAGTTCTGGCAGCCCAGAAGCCTTTTGCCTTGTGGTCCTTATTGAGCACAACCTCCTCCATTTCTGTCCATAAGTAACATTATTCTTATATTTATGGTAATTTCTTCCTTGCTTATCTTTGTAATTTTACTATCCAGTGTGTGACTTGATATGATTGTTTTACCTGATTTTGAACTTCATATAAGTGAAGTCATATTAAATATATTATTTTGTATCTTGCTCAGTATTATGTTTGTAAGATTCATCCAAGGCCAGGTATGGTGGTACACACCTGTAATCCCGACATTGAGGAGGCAGAGGCAGGAGGATCCTGAGTTCAAGGCTAGTCTTGGATACATTGTTGTTGTTGTTGTTAGGTGCCGTCAAGTCGGTATCTGACTCATAGAGACCCTCTGTACAACAGGGGAAACACTATTGTCAGTGCTTCCCTGCTGTTCGTAGGGTTTTCAATGGCAGACTGATTTCTGGGAGGGGGTTGCCAGGTCCTTCTCCCAAGCCTACAGCTTCTGGTGTTCCCAGGCGGTCTCCCATCCAGGTACTAACCAGGCCCAACCCTGCTTAGCTTCCGAGATCTGGTGGGATCAGATGCCACAGGGCTACAGCTGCAGGCACCTTGGATACATAGCATGCCCCTATCTCAAAAAAGAAAAAAATTCATCGATGTCATAGCTCTGATTTATTTTCATCATTATATAATATTCCATTATATGATTATGCCATCATTTGTCAGTTCTACTCTTGAGAGATATTTGAGTGAATTCTAGTTTTTGGCTATTATAAAACAATGTTCTTTTAAACATTCTTTTATATGTTTTCTGGTGCACATGTACATGCATTTCTGTAGAGTATATACCTAGAGTAGAATAGCTGAACCACAGAATGCACATATTTTCATATTTACTACCTAATGTGAAACTGCTTTCCAAGGTAGTTGTAGCAACTTGGGTATCCACCAGCATTAGGTGAATTTTCTTGATTTTCATCTTAACTAACACTTGGCTTTGTGACATTATTATTCTGTCCATCTGATAGATATTGTTGTTGTTGTTAAGTGCTGTCAAGTTGAGTCCAACTTATAACAACTCTATGTACAGCAGATCGAAACACTTGCCAATTCTGTGCCAGGCAAACGATCTTATTTATGTTTAAACCCATTGTTGCAGACACTGTGTCAATCCATCTGGAGTAGGGCTTTCCTCTTTTGCGTTGACCTGCCACTCTCCCAAACATGATGTCCTTCTCCAGGGCTTGATCTCTCCTGACTACATGTCCAAAATATGTAAGACGAAATCTGGCCATTCTTGCTTCCAGGGAGCACTCTGGTTGCACTTCTAGGACAGATTTGTTGGTTCTTTTGGCAGTCCATGGTATATTCAATAGACGTCTCCAGCACCACAATTCAAAAGCATCAATTCTTTTTCTGTCTCTCTTGTTCAATGTCCAGCTTTCACAACCATATGATGCCACTGAAAATACCATGGCATGAGTCAGACGCACCTTCGTCTTTAATGTGACATCTTTGCTTTT
>VMDO01019238.1:11541-40265 GCA_007922755.1 Pedetes capensis | reverse complement strand
ACCTTGATCAATGTCTTTCTATTTTCTCTCTTACCAAACCTCTGGTAACCAACATTCTATTTTGTGGTTCTAAAAGTTTGACTTTTCTAGATTCCACGTATAAATGAAATTATCCAGTAATTGTCTTTCTGTGTGAGTTTTACTCCACTTAACATCTTACCCATAGGTTATCCATGTTGTAAATGATAGAATTGCCTTCTTTTTAAAGACTGATTAGTTTTCAACTGTGTAAGTATACCATATTTTCTTCAACCATTCATTGAAGGTCACATAGATTGTTTCTACATGCTGTTGTTTTTGTTGTTAGGTGCAATCAGTATCCGACTCATAGCATCCTTATGTATGACAGATGAAGCACTACTGTCAGTGCTTCTCTGCTATTCATATGGTTTCAATGGTTAATTGCTTTGGGGTGTTGGATGGGGAATGGTTTGCCAGGTTCTTCTCCCAAGCCTAGAGCACCTGGTGTTCCCAGGCTATCTTTTATCCAAGTACTAACCAGGCCCAACCCTGCTTAGCTTCTGAGATCTGACAGAATCAGATGCCACAGTGGTACAGCTACAGTCTTCCACATTTAGCCAATGTGATAAATGCTTCAATGCTTCATGGGGCTGTAGATAGTTCTTCAGATATTCATTCCAATTTATTTGGCTATATACTTAAAAGTAGGTTTACTGGATTATGTGGAGGTGTAGTTTTAATATAAATGTCCCCCAAAAGTCCTGTGTTTAAATACAGGGTCCCCAGTTTGTGGCACTGTCCTGGGAGGTTGTGGAATGTAAGGACATAGGTTCAAGCTCTTCAGAAGTACGTCATTATGGGTGGGCCATTGGAGTGTTTCTTCAACCCTGACCTCTGGTTCCTGTTGCTATCTGCTCTGAGCTTCCTGATTGCAAGGATATGAGCTTTTCCGCCATGGGCACTGCCACCTGCTGCCATCATACCTGCTCTGTCACATTTATGCACAGATCCTCTCACCATGAGCCCTCCAACATGTTTTCTCTCACACGTTTTCTTCAATCAGTTCTCTGCCACAGCAACAAGCAATCTGAGCAATATAGAAAATCGGGACCAAAGAGGGAGGTTATTGCTGTGAAGAAACGTGGCCTTGTTGTTCCTAGGCTTTTTGAGATGTGTTTGGAAGTGTTTGAAGATATGGACCAGAGAAGTCTCTGAATGTTGTAAGCAGGACTTTAGAGGTGGTTCTGGTGAGAGTTCAGAAGCCCAGAAGGCCACCACCAATTGACATACAGATAGGGCTCACAGGATTTCTGAGGAAAATGAGAACTTTATTGGGAACTAGAGTAGTGGTCATTTGTGTCAAACTCTAGCAAAGACCATGCTGGTGGTGTGCCCTTGTCCTAAATATTTGAGTGAGACTGAATTCAAAAGTGATGGAACAATTAACTTGGCAGAGGAAATATCACAAGGGTGGCAAGATACAGGGCATGTGGCATGGTTGTTGCTTGCTTGCTCCTGTAGATAGGATGGATTGGGCAAAAAGGTCATAATTGTTAAAGAGATAAGCCACAGTAAAGGGAAACCTCAACCTTTTTGCTATGATTATGGAAATTCCCTGGGAGCAAAACAGGAGTTGGCCAGTCCCCTCTCATTTAAAGGATCAGGGTGTAAAACTGAAAACCTTCCTTTGAAAAGGGGACAGCTGAAAAGTGAGATACCCTGCTTCAAAGGGGCTGCCCAGGGACATGGATTCTCAGCCAGGATATATAGAGGCCACCCCTGTAGCTGTTCAAAAGGATAAATCTAGCTCTCAAGCTGGCAGCATATCTTGGCATCATCCACATGGTGCTTCTTTTATAGGAATGCAGAATGCAAGAGTTGAGGGATTTTGAAGGTTGCCACCAATTATCCAGAAGAAAACTATGAGCCTAGGCAGTGTGTACCAGTGTCAGCTGCCATTCAGAGAGCCCCTAAAGGGCTGAAGCATGAATCTTTGAGGGTGGAGCCTAAGAAGCAATGAAGGCTCCAGGATGTTGAAAATGCTATCAATGTAAAATGTCTCCCAAGGAAAGCTGCCAGCCTACAAGGGCTATGTCTGCAGTATGCAAGATAATGTCATGTATACCAGATGCCATACATGGATGCACAAGATTTGTTTTTCAGCAGATTATCAGTCTTGCTATGGACTGATCTTTTCTTTGTGCCCCTATTCCTCCTACTGGGTATGGGAATGCCTACTCTCTGACATCATATATTGGCAGTACGTAACCTGATTTTTGTTTTGTAAGTGCTCACATATAAGTTTGCATTGAATCTTAATGGAAACATTGGAGTTGGGCTTTTGAACACAGTTGAGACTTTTAAGGTTTTGGAGACTCTTGAAGTTGAACTGGATGCATTTTCCATTGTGAGAGGGTCATGACCTTTTGGGGGCAGTGGTGGAGTTTTATGGCTTGCATTCAAAAATCTCCTAAATGTCAAATGTTTAAACATTGGGTTCCTCACGTGGTGGCACTGTCCTTAGAGGTTATAGAACTTTGGGAGGTGAGCTGGGCACGGTGGCGCATGCCTGTAATCCCAGCGGCTCAGGAGGCAGAGACAGGAGGATCGCAAGTTCGAGACCAGAGGCAGTCTGCATAATTTAACAAAACCCTGTCTCAAAAAATAAAAAAAACAGGCTGAGGGTGCAGCCCAGTGGTCCAGCACTTGCAGAGCATGCAAGCACAAGGCCCTGGGTTCAACCCCCAGTACTACAAAAAAAAAAAAAAAAAAAGAAGAACTTTGCGAGGTGGGTTCTTGCTTTTCAGAAGTAGGTCGTTAGGGGAAGGACACTGGACGTTTTTTCCTTAGTATTCCTGTTCTAGTAGCTCGCTCTCTCCTTGCTCTCAGCTTCCTGATCTTGAAGATGTGAGATTCTCTGTCACAGGTGGCTCCTGTGGTGGCTGTCACATGTACTCCACCATCACTATGGATTGATCCTCTGTGAGCCCCCAAAAATATTTTCTCCCACAAGTTTGCTCTCATTGGTTTCTCTGCCACAGAGATGAAAAAGCTGACTAATGTATGTGGTAAATCTGGGTCTTTTTTCCCTGAAGATCTCCCATACTATTTCCCATAATATATGCATTAATTTACTTTGCATACAACTGTATAATATGTTCTTTCTTCCCCATTCAGCACACTTCTTATCTTAGTAATTCACTGATTTGACAAAAGATATTCTTAAATATGTGGTTTGAATTTGTATTTCCCTTATTAGTGCTATGAAGCATTTTTCATGTACATGTTGGCCACCGGTACATCTTTTCAGATGTGTATTATCAGTTCTTTTGACAGTTTACAACAAATTGCTATTATTTTTGCTATTGAGTTGTTTCAATGCCTAATATACTATTGATATTAATTCCTTGTAATGTGAATAGTTTGCTCCCATTCTTCAGATTATTTGTTTCCTTTGATGATTGTTTCCGATGTTGTATAGAAGATTTTCATTTGGTATGATCTCTTTTGCCTATGTTAATTTTTGTTGTCTGAGTTTTTTAAGGTTCTATCAAAAAATATTGGACATAACCAAACAACAGAGATTTTCCTCTTGCATTCTTTGGATAGTTTCACAGATGCTGCTTTTATACTTGTCTTTAATCCTTTAGGAGCTGCTTTATCAGTACCTGGAGACATAAGGGTGTGGTTTCAATTTCCTGCTGAGTGACACCAAATTTTCCTAGCACCACTTACTGAAGATACTCTACTTTGAGCACGGGCTAGGATTTAGCTCAGTTGGTAGAGCACTGCTCTACAGTCTCTGAGGTCCCGAGTTTGATTCCCAGCACCGCAAAAATGAGAGAAGGACCTGGCAACCCACTCCCAAGGCAATCCCGAAACAATCTACCATTGAAAACCCTATGAGGGTCACTATGAGTCGGACACGACTTGACAGCACCTAAGAACAACAACTAGTTTGAATAAGGTGCTTTCTTGGCACATTTTTTAAAATCAGCTGTAATTATGGAGTTATTTCTGAGATTTTCATTTTGTTCGATTTGTCTACATTTCTTTTTTTATGCCAGTACTATGCTATTGGGTGATTACAGATTTGTAGTGTATTTTTGTGGTTTTTTTGTTTGTTTGTTTGGTTGGTTGGTTGGTTTTTGGTTTTGTTGTTGTTGTTGTTGTTGTTGTTGTTGTTTTGTTTATTGCAGTACTAGGGTTTGAACCCAGGACCTCATGTTCGCATGCTCTGCAAATGCTAGACAACTGAGCTGCACCCTCAGCCCCCCCCCTTTTTTTTTTTTTTTTTGGTAGTTTTTGAGACAGGGTCTTGCTAAGTTATACAGACTGCCTCTGGTCTCGAACTTGCAATCCTCCTACCTCCACCTCCCCAGCCGCTGGGATTATAGGTATGTGCCATCACACCTGGAAGATTTGTAGTGTATTTTGAAGTCAGGTAGTATGATGCCTCTAGCTTTGTTTTCCTTTGTCCAGGATTGATTTTGCTGTTATGATCTTTTGTGGTACCCTCTGAATTGTAGGTTTCTTTTCCCTATTTCTGTGAAGAATGTCTTTGGACTTTGGATATGGATTGCATTGATTCTATGTCCCTCTGACTAATATGGTTATTTTAACAATATTGATCTTTCAACCCATGAATATGAGATAACTTTGCATTTTGTGTCTTTTTCAATATCATTCATCAAAATCTTATAGTTTTCAGCCTAGAGATATTTAACTTCCTTGGCTAAATTTATTCTTTAATTATATTATTTTTGTAGCCACTAAATGGAATTGTCTTCTTCATTCCTTTTCAGATATTTCACTGTTAGTTTATAGAAATATTACTGATTTTTTGTTGATTTTGTGTCCTATAATTTTAATTTCATTAATAATTTCATTATTTTATTAATTTTAGTAGGGTTTTTTTGGACTAGAGATGTAACTCAGTGGTAAAGCATTTGCCTAGCATGGACAAGACCCTAGTTTTAATATCTAGCAACAAAAAAGAGAAAGAAAGAAAGAAAGAAAGAAAGAGCAAGTCCCATATACAATGTTTTTAATAAAGTTTTATGATTTTCTCTGTATAAAGATCATGTCATCTTCAAAAAGGGATAATTTGATCTCCTCCTTTCTCATTTGGATGTCTCTGATTTCTCCTTATTACCTAATTGTTTTGGCTAGCACCTACAGTACTATGTTGAACAAGAGTGTTGAAAGTGAACATTGTTGATTTTTTCTAAACTTTAGAGGAAGTCCTTTCAACTTTTTCCCACTCAGCATGATCTTACCTGTAGGTCTTTCATATACAACCTTTATTGAATGGAAATACTTTCTACTCCTTGTTTTTGAGAGGTCTTTTTAAAATGTGATGTTAAGTCATCAATTTATTTTTCTATGTATATTGAAATATATGGTTGTTCTCTTTTAGTGTGTTATATCACATTCATTGGTTTATGTATATAGAACAATCTTTGCACCCCTAGAATATGTTCCATTTGGTCATAATGAATATTGTATTTAATGTCCTGTTGAACTTGGTTTACTAGTAGTATTTTATTAAGGATTTTCTAAATCCATCAAGGATAATGTTCTATAAGTGTGTGTGTGTGTGTGTGTGTGTGTGTGTGTGTGTGTGTTTGTCTTATTCTGGGTAAGATATAAGAAAAATACAAGCTTCCAGGAATGATTTTAGAAATGTTCCCTCCTCATTATTTCTCTGGAATAATTTGAGAGGAATTGGTATTACTCCCTAAACATTTGGTAGAATTGAGCAATGAGACATTATTTCCTGGGATTTTCTTTGATGGAATTTTTTATTAGTGATTCAATTTTCCCAACCATGACTGGTGGGTCCACATTATTTCTTCATAATTCTCTCTTGGTTTTATGTTTCTGGGAGTTTATCCATTTCTTCTAATTTATGAAATGTTGGCTTAAGATCTGTTATATTTCTGTGGTGTCATTTTGGTGGGTTTTCTTTGTTGTTTGTTTTTTGAGACCAGGTCTTTGTAGCCTAGGCTGGAGGCTGGCCTAGACCTTGCCATGTAGACCATGCTGGCCATGAACTCATGTTGAAACTTCTGCCTCATTCTCCCAAATGCTGAGTTACAGGAGTGCAGCAAAATGCCTGGCTCAATGCTCTCAGTTGTAATGTCTTATGTTTCATCTATGAGTTAAAATTTGAGTCTTCTCTTTTTTCTTAGTGTATTTAATAATTTGTCAATATTGACTGTTTGAAATAACTCTTCACTCCATTGATCTTTTATATTATTATGAGGGCTATACTTAATTTATTTCTATTCTTTTATTATTATTTTCTTCTTTCTATTGCTTTGAACTCAGGTTAATTTTATTATTCTAATTTCTTGAGTTTGTTCATTTGATTTATTCTTTTCTGATGTAGGGGTTTATTGCTTCAATTTCAGTCTCAGAACTGGCTTTATTGTAGCCTATTGATTTGCATATGTTTCATTCCCATTTTCAACTGTTGCAATAATATTTTTAAATTTACTTTTAATTTCTTCACTTGTTGTTGTTGTTAGGTGCCGTCAAGTCGGTATCCGACTCATAGCGACCCTCATAGGGTTTTCAATGGCTGAGTGCTTCGGGATTGCCTTGGGAGTGGATTGCCAGGTCCTTCTCCCATTTTTGCGGTGCTGGGAATTGAACTCGGGGCCTCAGAGACTGCAGCGCAGCGCTCTACCCACTGAGCTAAATCCCAGCCCAATTTCTTCACTTATGCATTTCTTATTCAAGACCACATTGGCTAATTTCAACATATTTGTTAAGTTTCTAACATTCCTCCTGTTATTGATTTCTAGCTTCATACAGTGAAGTCAGAAATGATTTTTGACATACTTTCTATCTTCTTCAATCTGTTAAGACTTATTTTGTAGCATAATGAATGATCTATCCCAGAGAATTTTCTCTGAACAAAAGAGAATATAATACTTTTTCATCTGTTGGGTGGATGCAACATTCTCTTAATGTCTGTTAGCTCTATACTGTAGTTTAAATACAATATATTTCATTTGGTTTTCTGTCTACATTATCTGATCATTCCTAAAAGTCTGCTGCTGAAGTCTTCACTATTATTGCACTAGCAAGTCTTTCCCTTTAGATCTCATATTTGCTTCATGTATCTGGGTGCTCTGTTGTTCAATGCCTATGTATTTACAATTGCTATATTCTTTTTCTGAAGTGATCCTTATACCATCATATAATTACTTTCTTTGTTTATTTTACAGACTTTGACTCAAAGTGCGTTTTATCTGATATATATACAGTTATTCAAGTTCAGTTTGGGTTTGGGTTTGCGTGAAATATTTTTTCCATTCCTTCAAGGTCTATGTATGTCCTTTCAGGTGAAGTATCTTAAAGCAACATATCATTAGGTCTTGTTTTACACACTCAATTTATTAAATCCTTTAATATAAAAATTTTATCTAGTTACATTTGATGGGATTACTGATTGATATGTAGGGCTCAGTTTTAGCTCAGTTGGTAGAGTGTTGCTCTGTACTGCCTAAGGACTTGGGTTCAATCCCTAGCATCACAAAAAAATGGGAGAAGAATGTGGCATTCCACTCCTGAAGCAATCCCAAAACAATCAGCCATTGAAAACTTTATGAGGGTTGCTATGAATCAGACCCTACTCTACAGTACCTAACAGTAAGAAGATATGATTTGATGGTTTTCCATAGTGCTAACTTTTCTTATTTTCATATGTTTTCAAGGTAATAATTGCCAATTTTTTTTCAGTGAAGCACTCCTTTAATCATTTGTTGTAAGGCCAGTTCAGTGTAGAGAAATTCTCTCCATTTTTGCTTATCTGAGAAAGACTACTTTTTCTTTAATTTCTAAAGGATAGCTGCGGGATGTTGAAGTCTTAGATGGCAGGTTTTTGTTTTGTTTAGTTTTTCTTTTAGGATTTTTGAATAAATCATCTCATTATCTCCTGGCATGTAAAGTTTCTGCTGAGAAATTTCCTGAAAAGCTACTGAGATGTCTTTATGTGTGACTTGACACTTTTGATGTTTTTAGAATTCTCATTTTGTCTTTGACTTTTGATAGTTAGATTTTAATGTGTGTTGGAGAGGATATTTTTGGTTTGAATGTGTAAGGGATTATTTGGGCATCCTAAATTGGGGTGTACATATTTCTAGCACATGTTGGGAAATTCTCAGCTATTATTTCGTTAAATAAACTTATTGTGCCTTTCTCCATTCTGTCCCACTCAAACTTCTCCATTGCAAAATTTTGTTTATTTACTAATGTCCCTAAATGCTGTGTGCTTTTTTTCTTTTTTATTCTTTTATTCTGTTTTTGATCTCTGATTGTGTTAATTCAACTCAATTCCGGTCTCCCTTCTGCTTGATTATGTCTATTCTTGAATCACTCAATTTTAATTTCATTTACTGAATTCTCCAGATTCAAGATTTTTTTGGTTCTTTTTGTCTGTCTTCTTGTTACATTTCTCCTTTAGGTCATGAATGCTTCTCTGAGTTCCTCAAATTGTCTGTCATTTACCCTGCTGACTACCCTTAATATCATAATTTAGGATTCCATTTCAGACATTTCATAAATTTCCTTTTCTTTCTGGTCTTTCTAATGTCACTCTGGAATTCTCTCTTGTCACTACTAAGCTTTTATGTATGCTTTCATAGTACATGGTGTTTGAACAGAATTAATAACCATATCCTCACAAATGAACAGAGGCCACAATTCAGTAGCATCTATACTTTGGTCTCTGTCTTATCTTTTCTAATCAATTGAAATGAAAACAAAAAATACAAAAACATGAATTTTCCTTCTCAGTTCACCAACTTTGACTTCTATTTCAATAAAAACCACATAAGTCATAAAATCAGATTTATATTGATCAGTAACTAAATGCAGGCTACATTATGCACATCATTCTCTGCATGAGTCAATGAGTCGCTTCAATTATGCAATGTATTATAAATACTAAAAGTTGTTGCTTACTAATGAAAAAGTGAAAGATTATGTCAGTGGAAAAATTTCTAAAAATTAAATTTGATTTATAAAGCTTGCATTTTCAGGTTAACAAAAAAGAAAAAAGATCTAGCAAAAGGAAGTGATGATGGGAGAAGATGGGAGGGGGAGGAGGGCCAATGGAGGAACAAGGTTTGAGAGAGAGGTCAACCTCAAAGTAAACAACCCAAGTTTAATAGTTCGGGAAATAATACCAATAATACCAAAGGATGGCAATAATGCAAACAGACTCGATTACTCATATAATACTACTGAGAATGTAAAAAGATAAATCATTATAGAAAAAAGTTTGGACTTAAATCAAAATCGGGATGCATGTGTATAGATAAATATTCCCACAAAAAGATGTATAAGTAGAAAGGAGGCCATTGGTGGGGAGGGGTGGGAGATGGGGGTGGAGAGGAATGAGAGGGTAAGGGGGAAGTTATGTGAGGAATGTATAATGAAATGCATGTATGAAATGTCACAATGAAATACATGTCAGAATGAAACACATTAAGTTGTACATTAAAATTTTCCTATAAAGAAAAAAAAAAGAAAAAAGATAAAAGCCGTAAAGTTGTGTATTGTCATATTTGAGAATAAAGGAATATAATATTGTAATGTCATGATTCTTAAAAAATGCATAGGAGGACTGATAAAGAATGAGAATGAGTACCTAGTACCCTTTGTGAGACCATATGAGAAACAAGTTAGTGACCGTTTTTAAAATTTTAGGATGTAGCACATATTTTATTGCTGTATCTTTCACAACTTTTTCTGTAGGTCTTCAACTTAATAATTTATTATATGTATGCCTAAGGAGATAATCACATATTTAAGCTAATTAACATATGAATTTTTACTGTGAGAACACTTATTATCTACTCTCTAGTAAAATTCAGGTATACAGGTATATGAATCTTGTTAACAATAGTCACTGTGCTATTTATTAGATTGCTAGAATGTATTCACTTTGAACAACTGAAATTTTCTACCATTAGAACAACATTCCTGCCTTATATCTTCTTAACTCCTAACAACCACCACTTTACTCTGTACTTCTCTGTTTTACTTTGTAAGATTACACATAGATGTGAAATTGTGCAGTGTTAAGTATTTCTATGTCTGGCTAACATCACTTAACATAAAGTCCTTCAGTTTTGTCCATTTGTTGCAAATGATAGAATTTTCTTCATTTTAAGGAGAAATAATATTCCATTTGGGCATATACCCTCTTTTCTTTATCCATTTATTTATCAATGGAAATGTAGGTTGTTTCCATACATTGGTTATTGTGAAAAAGTACTGTAATGAATCAGATGCAGAAACCTCTTCATGATCTTAATTTCAATTCATTTAGACAAATATCCAGAGGTGAAATTGCTGGATCACATGACAGCCCACTTTTAAGATTTTGAACAACCTACACACTTTTTCCCACTAAAGGCTCTACCAAGTGAATTTTTCCTGATATGTACCAGGTATTCCTTTCCTCTATATCCTCATCAACACTTATTTCCATCAGATTAGATAGATAGATAGATAGATAGATAGATAGATAGATAGATAGATAAAGACGATTTCTCCTCATAGTTTTTATTTGTATGTCCCTGATACTTAATAGTTTTAAGCATCTGGTGGAAATTTGTATGCTTTAGAAAAATGTCTACTCATGTTCTCAGCACATTTTAATTGAGTTACTTATATGTTCTTCCATTTTTTTCTTTCATTTTCCTTTCTTCTACTTTATCTATTGTATGAGTTTTTGCCTTATATATTTTGATTTCTAACTCAAATTTATGATTGTAAATATTTTCTCCAATTCCATAGGTTAGCTTTCCTTTTCATGTTATTATTTATTTTATTTAGCAGAACATTTTTAGTTTCACTTAATTCACTCTGTTCTTTTGTTGCCTATGATTTTGGTGTGATATATAAAATATCGCTGTAAAAGAGGGTTTTTTTGTTTTGTTTTCTTGTACAGGGTTATGGTTTTAGGTCTTATGTTTAAGTCTTTAATCCCCTTGAGTTAATTTTGTGTTGGTGCAAGATAATCCAATTTTATTATTTTGCATATGAATATCTATCTCAAAAATGTTTGAAATGACTATCCTTTTTTATTTTTTATTATCTTTGTTGGAGTTTCATTCATAAAATATGTATGGTTTTATGCTCTCTGTCTTGCTCTACTCATCTATGTGTCTATTTTTATGTCAGTACCATAATGTATTGATTACTGCAGCTTTGTGATATAACTTGAAATCAGACATCGTGATTCCTTCTGCTTCATCACTCAAGATTGTTTTGGCTATTCAGTGTGAGTGTGTGTGTGTGTGTGTGTGTGTGTGTGTATGTGTGTGTGTGTGTGCATTCATTGATTTTAGGATTAAAAACTTCTTTCATCAGAATTTGATAGCTTTCAATGTACAGAGCTTTCACCTTCTCAGTAAAGTTTATTTGTATTATTCCATTTTATATGCTGCTATTGCAAATAGATTTATTTTCTTAATTTCTTTTTCTAATAGTTAATTGCTATTATATAGAAACATAACTGATTCCTGATTTTACAGGAAAAATATTCAATAGTTCAACATTGGAAATGATGCTAGTTGCAGGATTTTCACATATGGCCTTTGGGTATTGAAGTACTTTCCTTCTGTACCCAATTCTCAAGTGTTTTTTTTTTTATCAAGAATGCATATTGATTTTTTGTCAAATGTTTTCATTGCATCAATTGACAAGATCATAGGATTCTATCTTTCATTCCTTCCACGTGGTGTAACAAACTGACAGATTTGTACATTAACCCACTTTTCCATCTTAGGAGAAAATCTGACTTGATCATGGTATGTGATTTTTTTAGTGGGCTTTCAGTTTGGTTACCAAGTGTTTGAGGAGAAATTTACATCTATATTCACCATAGAAATTAGCCTGTAATTTCTTGGTTTATAATGTCCTTATTTGTCTTGGGTATTAAGGTAATGCTGGCCTCATAAAATGGGTTTGGTAATATTGCCTCCTCTTCAATTTTTTAAAAAATTGGACAAAGTTTGTGGTAATTTTAATTTTTTATTTTTTATTTTATTTTAAATGACACAGAAAATATATATTTCCACACAGAAGAATGAAAGTAGGCTCATATCTCTCATCTTACCATATAAAATATCAACTCAAACCAGGCACAGTTATGCACACCTCGAATCCTAGCACATGAGAGGTAGAGGAAGAAGGATTGTGAGTTTGAGGACAGCCTGGTCTGTAGAGTGAGACTCTGAAAAAAAACCTGAAATTGTATTAAATACTTAAATATAACACGTGACTCTATCAAGTTGTAGAAGGAAACATCAAGAAAATGCTTTATGACATTTTTCTGTCCAATAATTATTTTTTGGATGAGACCTAGTAGCACAGATATTAAAAGCAAAAATCATGTGAACAGGAGTAAATCACTTTAAGAATAATCTACATAACAAAGTTAACCATCAACAGAGTGAAGATGCAGCCTAATATATGGGAGAAAACACTGAGAAATTATACATCTGACAAGGGTTCACATTCAAAACCTAAAAGGAACTTAATATAAAAAACAGAACTTCCAATTAACAATTAGCAAGTGAGCTTAATAGACTTTTCTCAAAAGAAGACAAAAAAGTGGTCAAAAGGTATATTTAAAGAGTTCAATGTTACTAATTATAAGTTAAGTGCAAAGAAAACCTACAATGAGATATTATTTCACTCCAATTAGAATGGCTAATGTAAAATTAAAAAATAGCATATGTTGGTTAAGATGTATAGACAAGATACATTTGTATACCATTGGTCAGAACATAAATTATTATGAGTTACAGTATGAAATTTCCTCAAAAAATAATAAAAAGGAACCATAAGTCCTAGGGGTGAAGAGGTAGGTCAGTGGCTGTCCCCGTGAGACATGGTGAATCAGAAGATTCAGGATAACAGAAGATAAATTCTGTTCCAAAGGTTAAAAGATTGTAAGAGCATCAGAAATCACAAAGGAGGTGGTAAGACAGCTGAAAAGTGCAAAAAACAGAAGGGCTTTGCAGCGTGAAAGAGAGGGCAAGGCATAGACTCAAGTCACATCTTCCTTGATAGGAGAAGGGAATATAAAACTCACCCAAAAGGTAAACCAGGCAATTTTATCCATAAAACCAGCCCACTGTTCTCACAAGCCTTGGATCCAGTTGAGGGATTCAGTGAGACAGCGGCTTTTCCTGCCTGACAAGTCAGAATTAAAGATAAGATACATTTTGTGACTCCCTACACTCTGAAGGCTGTGTCCAGGTGTCCATCTCAAGACAAAGCCTCTTGTTTATGCCTGAGCTTGTTTATGACTGGGGGTGTCAAAACAACCAATAGTCACAACTTAGGGGGACCTTGGGACAACCTATCACAGCTTCTAGGTGACAGACAGCTACAGAGAAAGTTGTGGAGAGGGGGTACCCAGACAGACATCTCTAGAATTTCAGGTGGCAGGAGGCTTGTGCCATGAAGGGCATGGTGCTTGGTAGCCCTTCCTTCTGAGGTGAGTATTAGATCTCGTCACCTGAGGATAACTTCAGAGACTGATATCCCTTTGTCCAAGATCAGTTGACAACTTGCCCTCTGTAGCCATCTTCATGCCACACAGTTCACTACTGGTGGGACTGAGACCTCTGAAGCTCAGGTCCAGTGGAGCATTTGATTTGTATACCTGTATCTCTTCCAAAGTGTTCACTGCTGAGTGGGATATGAAAATACCAAGACGGATCCTCCAGTGTCAGGTGTTTCTCGGCATACTCTGCATTGCTGTGGTGGAGGTGATGGGTGCCCTGCACTACACCCTGTGGCGAGGCTATGGTCAAAGAACAGAGCATCACACTCAGGTTAAAAGAGGAACAAAGGTTTATTTACAAGGGGAAAGGAAATGGGGATTAGGGAGGAAGGAATAGGAGGAATTGGGAAAAAAATAACTCAGTTTGTACCTCTGCCACTAGGGCAGAAGCTCCTGTGTGCCATTGCTTCTGGCTCAATGGCTTTGCCACTTTGGAGGCCCTGAGCTTGACTCTCAAAGGCTTACCTCTTGGAGTCTTGCCTCTTGAAGCTGTCAGTTCATTGTCCTCCTATTTGTCATGCAGGTCAGGATTGGGTAGATATGGCAGGCAGGTAGAAGTAAGGTTGAAGGACTAGGCCGAGACAGGCAAAGACTGGGTCTTGGGCTCTTAAGGAGACCCAAGGACTGCAGTGAGCTTCTCCTTTTGGGCGATGTTCAGAGTGAGCTACTGAGTTCTGTGCTCAGGGGTTTTTGTACCTTCTCAGATAACTGCTTTCAACTGTCCCCAGATGACAGTCAGCCAGTCAAGGGACAGCACAAGGGCAGCACAAGGGCAAGGGCTCAGCCATTCAGGATGAGGATTTGGCTCAGCCAATCAGGCTGCAGAGAAACCTCAGCTGGCAAGTGCCACCTTTGTTTATTCGATAGAAGGGGGGAAGACTGAAAGACCCAGATGAAGGGCAAAGGTTATCGACCAGGTGGATAGATATTATTCCTCCAGGTGGACTAGATAGGCTCCTAGGATCCTCTATGTTTTGGGTACTCTCTACCTCCCAGGGAATCCCAATACTCCAGTACAGATGTCAGTGCCTTGCTTGCTTCTTTCCCTCTCCAATGGAGATTAGCCATCCCAACATGTGAAAATTGAAAATTCTCAAGCATGTGCAAACCTTACCAGTCAACAGCCTTCAAAGCTAAGTGTGACCAGGAAAGTCCCCAGGTATGCTAAGAAGAGAAGGTCCTAAAGTGCACCCATCACTAGCAGACATCAGACCCTGGAGTGGTCTGGGCTCAGGACCAGTCTAAACACTTTTTCAGAAGATTTTTCTACTCTCTGAGTGGTACTGGAAATTGAGCCCTCAAAAAAAAGTGCTTAAGAAGATTCCAAAATAAAACTGGAGAGATAGCCATACCAACAGATATGCAAATAAGAGTGCAGAAACATAAGGAACATGAAAAACTAAAGCAAGCCAGGCACTGTGGTGCAGGCCTGTAATTATAGCAACTCAGCAGGCTGAAGCAGGAGGATTGCAAGTTTGAGGGCAACCTTCACAATTTAGCAAGACTTTCTCTCAAAATTAAAAAAAAAAATTAAAAAGGAGATGTGGGTGCACTTGCAAAGTTCAGTGGTAGAGCAATTGCCTAGCCTGTGCAAGGTACTGAGTTGAATCCCTAGTACCAAATGAAAGAAAGAAGAAACAAAGAAAGAAAGAAAGAAAGAAAGAAAGAAAGAAAGAAAGAAAGAACACAACTCCTTCAAAGACAGTAACTCCTAAACTTCTGAATCCAAAAACATTGAAGTTGTTGGAATGCTAGACAAAGAATTCAAACTTGTAAAAATGATCAATGACTTCAAAGAGGATACAAACAAGCAGTAAATGTAATAAAAGGTCAGTTCAGGAACTAGACAAAAAAGTGACCAAGATGGATGAGAAAGTGAGCAACATCCATGGGAAATTCAAAAAGGAAATTGAGATTTGGAAAAAAAAGTGTTGGAAATTAAAAATTCAATGAATTGTATAAAATACACAGTGGAAAGCATCATCAATAGACGAGATCAAGGAGAAGAAAGAATACTAGAGTTAGAAGACAAGCTCAAGGAAATAGTACATTCAGACAAAAATGAAGAGGAAAAAATGTGTGTGTGTGTGTGTATATATATATATATGTATATATATATACATTATATATATACATATACATATATATATATATATATACATACATATATATTCCAAAGGATCATTTAGGTATGTTTTTGAAATTCTAGAAGAAATTATTAATTTCTAGATACACATGACCTACCAAAATTAAATCAAGAAGATATGAACAATTTAAACAGATCTTTAACGAGCAATGAAATTGAAAAAAAATAATAGTTTCCAAAAAACAATAATCCCAGACTGCAAAAAGTCATTGCCAAATTCTGTCAGACATTTAAAGGAGAACTAACAGTAATGTTCCTCAACTTATCCCATAAAATAGAAAGGTAAGAAATGTTTCCAAGCTCATTCTATGAAGCTAATATTACCCTATTCCCAAAAGCAGATAAGAGCACACAGACACACATATAAAAAATTATAAATCAATTTCCCTAATGAATATATACTCCCAAATTCCCAATAAAATCCTTGCAAACTGAATTCAAAAACACATCAAAAATATCATACACCATGATCAAGTTGGGTTCATTCCTTAAATGCAAGGATGGATCAATATACTCAAAGCAACAAATGTAATACAGGGATAGGAATCACATGATCATCTAAATAGATGCAGAAAAGCCTTTTACATAGCTTAACATTTCTTCATAATAAAAGCCCTAAAGAAACTTTTAATAGAAGAAACATATTTCAACATAATAAAAGCTATATTTGACAATCTTGTAGCCAACATTTTATTAAATGGGGAAAAATGTAAAAACATTCTCTAAAATCAGGAATGAGACAAAAGTATCCATTCTTTCCACTCTTATTCAATACAGTACTTGGATACTTAGCCAGAGGAATAGGGAAAGAAAAAGAAATAGAAAGAATCCAAATAGGAAAAGAAGTCAAATTATCTCCATATTCACCTGATATGATCCTATACTTAAAGACTCAATCACAAACCCTTTAGATTTGATGAAAATTTTCAGCAAAGTAGCAGAATTTTAAAAATCAACACACAAAAATCAATACATTTTTCTATATACCAAAGTGAACATTTGAGAAATAAAAAAAGAAAACAATCTCATCCACAAAGTTCAAAAAGAATAAAATATCAAGGAATAAAGCTAATTAAGGAGGTTAAAGACCTCTACAACAAAAACTTTAAAACATTGAGGAAAGAAATTGAAGATGGAAGCCTGGTGTGGTGGCACACACCTGTAATCCCAGCAAATTGGGAGGCAGAAGCAAGAGGATTGCAAGTTTGAGACCAGAGGCAGTCTGCACAACTTAGTGAGAGTCTGTCTCAAAAAAGTAAAATAATGGGCTGGGTGGGGGCAGCTCAATGGCCCATCACTTGCAAAGCATGCAAGCATGAGGCCCTGGGTTCAGCCCCCAGTACCATAAAAAAAAGAAAGAAAGAAAAAAATTGAAGATGGAAATTGAAGATGGAAAGACCTCACATGCTTATGGATTAGTGGAGTTAATATTGTGAAAATGGCTATATTACTGAAAGCAATGCTTAAATTCATTATAATTCCCTTCAAAATTCCAATGACATTCTTCAAAGTAATTTTAAAAATCTAAAATTCATACAGAAACCACAAAAAAAAAAAAAAACTCAAATAGCCTAAGCAATTCTTAAACAGAAAGGGCAATGCTGAAAGCCTCACATTACCTGTTTTCAATTTATACAGCAGAGATATAGTAATAAAAACAGGATGATATTGGCACAAAAGCAGACTTTCACACCAATGGAATAAAATGAGAGGTTCCAGAAATAGATCCACAGTTAACATAAACCTGATTTTTGACACAGGTGCCAAAAACATTCATCCAACAAAACACAGCCTCTGCCACAAATAGTGTTAGAAAAACTGAATGTTGATATGTAAAATGATAAAGCTAGATCCCTAACTCTTATTCTGCACTGTATTCTGAGCCAAAGACTTTAATGTAAGGTCTGACATTTCAACACTTCTACAGTAACACACTTCAAGATACAGGCATAGGCAGAAATTTTCCCAAAAAGGACTCCAATGGTCCAGACTATAACTAGAACTGACAAGTAGGCCTGAACAAAATTTTTAAAAAGCTTCTGCACAGCAAAGGAAAGAATTAACAGGGTGAAGAAACAATCTATAGGGTGGAGAAAATGTTTTTTAACTATACACCTGACAGAGAATTAATATCCAAAATATACAAATAATTCAATGAATTACACACCAAAAATTCCAATCAAAAATGAACAAATGAAGTTTTATTTATAGTATCTTTTCTTAGTATTTTATTTATACATGTTAGTGTGGTACAGAGTAATAAGTGCCAGTGTATTTGTGGTATGATGACTTACCTTTCTTTGGGTACATTCCTAAAAGTGGTATAGCTGGATCATATGGTAGTTCTATTCTTAATTTTCTAAGGCATCTCCATATTGATTTTAAATGGCTGAACTGGTTTACAGTCTCACTCTGTATCCTTGTCAGCATTTACTATTTATTTTATTAATCTTGGCCACTCTTACAAGAATGATTAGAATCTCAGTATTGTTTTGATTTACATTTCCCTAATGGCTAGGGACACTGAGCATTTTTTTCATATATTTATTGAAGTCCTAGCCAGATCAATCAAGCAAGAGAAAGAAATAAAATAAATACAAATAGGGAAAGAAGAGGTCAAATTATCCCTATTGATATATGACATAATCCTGTACCTAAAGGACCTAAAAATGCTACTAGAAAACTCTTAGACCTAATTAGATCCTTCAGCAAAGTAGCAGGATACAAAATTACCACTCAAAAATCAGTAGCATTCCTTTACACCAATAGTGAATAGGAAAAGAAAAAAATCAAAATGATCCCATTCACAATATCTCACCAAAAAATTAAATGTTTAGGAGTCAGTCTAACCAAAGACTCTAAAGATCTCTACAATGCAAACTTCAAACCACTAGAGAAAAGAATTGCAAAAGATACTAGAAGATGGAAGGGCCTTCCTTGTTCATGGATCGGGATAATTAATATTGTGAAAAGGACTATCCTGCCAAAAGCAATCTACAGATTCAATGCAATCCCTATCAAAATGTCATTCTTCAGAGAAATAAAAGAATCAATCCTAAAATTTGTATGGAATAACAGGAGAACATATATAACCAAAACAATCCTAAGCAGCAAAAATACTGCAAAAGGCAACACAATACCCAACTTCAAACAATACTACATGACCATAGTGGCAAAAAACAGCTAGGTACTGGCACAAAAACTATAAAGAATATCAGTGGAACAGAAGACCCATATATACATCAGTGCCAACTACAGCCACCTGATCCATGACAAAGAGACCAAAAATGTACTTCAGAGAAAATTTAGCCTTTTCAACAAATAATGCTTGGGAAATTGGATATCCATATGAAGAAGAATAAAGGGAAGCGGGGAGGGGGGAAACATAGGGGAGGGTAAGGGGTAACCTATATGAATAATTTTTATCAAATTGCATATATGAAAATTGTCACAATGAAAACCATGTCAAAATGAATCGCATTATGATGTACATTAAAATTTCTAATAAAAAAAAGAAGAAAGGCACACCCATACCTCTCCATCAGTATGAGAATCAACTCATAATGGATCAGAGACTTAAACATAAAACAGAGTAAACTGTAGAACTACTAGAAGAAAAGATTAGGAAACATTCCAACACATATACATAGGCAAATACTTCCTTAACAAGACTCCAATTGCCTAGGAAACTGCACCAAGAATCGACAAATGATATTACATAAAAGTAAAAGGCTTCTATACGACAAAGAAAACAATAAAGGAAGAACCCACAGAGTAGGAGAAAATTTTGTATCCTACACAACTGACAGAGAACTGATTTCCAGAATACACAAAGAACTTAAGGAATCAAACACAAAACAAAAAATCCAATAAATAAATAGACAATTGAACAGAACATATAGTTCTTAAAAGAGTACAAATGGCCAATATACTGCCAGTTCTTATGAGAAGTATGACTAGCCAAGAAATATATGAAAAAATGTTGAACATCCTTAGCCATCAGGAAAATGCAAATGAAAACCACATTGAGATTCTGTATCACCTGTAAGAATGGTTTTCATCAAGGAAACAAAAAACATGCTAGTGAGGATAGAGGGAGAAAGAAACCCCCATATACTATTGGTGAGGAACATAAGTTAATGCAGCCACTACAGAAATCAGTATGGAGGTTCCTTGGCAACTAAATATAGAACTGCCATTTGATCCAACTATGGGCTGGGGTTCAGTTCAGCTGATAGAGCACTGCTCTGCTCTCTGAGGACCCAGGTTCAATCCCCAGTGCCACACAAAAGGGAAAACAGATGTGGCAATCCACTCCCAAAGCAATCCTGAAACAATCAGCCATTGAAAACCCTATGAGGGTCACTAGGAGTAGGACCTGACTCGACAGTACCTAACAACAACAACATATGATTCAATTATACCACCCTTGGGTATACACCTTAATGAATCTAAATCAGCATGCCACAGAGATACTTGCACATCCATGTTTATTGTGAGATTATTCACAATAGCCAAAGATACAGAATAAGTCTAAATGTCCATGAACATAGACATAGACACATAGACACATACATACATACATATATACATATATACACATACACATACACATACACATACATATACACATATACACATACATATATACACAAACATATACATATATACATTCACACACACACACGTGTGTGTGTGTGTGTGTGTTGTTAGGTGCCATCAAGTCAAGTCTGACTCATAACAACTTATGTACAACAAACAAAACACTCAACACTGCCATACCTGGCACTATGTCAGTGCTTCTTGGCTATTCATGGGGAGTCTAATGGCTGATTGTTTTCAGGATTGTATTGGGAGTGAGCTGCCAGGTCCTCCCATTTGTGAGGCGCTGGGGATTGAACCCAGGGCCTCAGAGAGCACAGAGCAGCACTCTACCAACTGAGCTAAACCCTAGCCATGTGGAGATTGTGTGTGTGTGTGTGTGTGTGTGTGTGTGTGTGTGTGTGTGTGTGTGTGTGTGTGTGTGTGTAATCTTGTTCAGCCATTTTAGGGAAAGTTAATGGAAATAGGGATCATGTTAAGAAAAATAAGCTAGACTAAGAAAGACAAATATCACATGCTTTCTCTCATATGTTGTTGTTCTAGATTTAAGAAGGGAAAACATTTAGGGGACTAAAGGGACTATTGGGAGATGGGGAGACAAGAGAGGGAAATCAGGGGGAAAATAAATAAAAATATTACATTTCTTTCATATATAGAATCTAGATTAACATATTTGAAAAAGGTGGTATAATTTTTTATAACTTTGCATTGGTAGTTTAATATATTTGGAATTCTCCAATGTTGGGTGCATATGTATTTGTAATTGTGACTTTTTGTTATATAGATTCCCCTCATCATTATGTACTGCCCTCCTATGTCAATTTTTATAGTTTTGAGTTAGTTTGTTTTCTCTGATATTGCTACTCTGTGGTTGTTTGTTTCCATTTGCATAAAATACTTTTTCTCATCCCTTCAATTTAAACCCAAGCATGTCCTTAAAGTGAAATGAGTTTCTTTTAGACAACATATAATAGGGTCTTGTTTTTTTACCATTCATAGCTTTATATCTTTTAATTGGAGAATTCAATTCATTGACATCTAAGGTAAATAATCATACATAAGAACTTACAACAGGCCTTTTGTTACTTGTTTTCTCATAGTTTTGTAGATTCTTTCTCTATTTCTTCTTCTTTTACTGTCTTCCTTGGTGTTTAAGTGATTTTTCTCCAGTTATATGTTTTGATTCCTTGCTGTTTGTTTTTATTGTTGTTGAAAGATGCCCTCAAATCAAGTCTAACTCATAGTGACCCTATGTACAACAAATGAAACACTACTTGACACTGTGCCATGCCCTACACTATTGTCAGTATTTCTCTTTTATTCATAGGGTTTTCAATGGCTGATTGTTTTGGGAGTTGGCGGCTGGGTCCTTCTCCCAAACCACAGCACTTCACGTTCCCAAGTGGCCTCCCATCCAAGTACTTACTAGGCCCAACCCTGCTTAGCTTTGGAGATCTGACAGGATCAGATGCCAGTGTGGTACAGCTGTAGGATCAGTTTATTTTTAGGTCTATTAGATGTTTTTACTTTGTTGTTACCATGAGGCTAACATTAACACCAGTAAAAATCTTGTAGTTACAAAAAGTTATTTAAACAAATGGCAACTTGATCAAAAAGAAGATGGGCAAACAAAATAAAACTCAAGATTTCAGCCTCTTTCATTTAAATCTTGATGATAAAATTTCTTTTTACCCCACCAACCAATCAATCATTTCACAATGTTGTAGTTACAAGTAATTGAAATAATTCTGATTTCTAACCTTGATATGAAAGATATAAGTGGATTGCTCATCAAAGTAATCATATTGAAGTACTCTAAATTTAACTGCATACTTATAATTACCAGAGTGGTTGTAAGGTTTTTTTTATTATTATAACCATTCTGATTGGACTGAGAATGGAATTCAATTGTTGATTTTCCATTTTCTTGATGGCAAAAGATGTTGAACCTTTTTCATGTATTTGTTACCCAATTGTACCTTTTCACTTGAAAAGTATATGTTCAGTATATTTACCTATTTATTGATTGGATTATTTGCTGTTTGGGTGATTTTCATCAGTTTATATATTCTGGATATTAATCCCCTGTCAGATGCATAGCTGGCAAAATTTTCTATCATTCTTTAGGTGAACTCTTCATTCTAGTACCTATTTGCTGTGAAAAAGGTTTTTACCTTAATGCAATTTTTAAATATTTGGATCATTTCCTGAGCTAATGGGCACCCAACTGGAAATCCATTAACTATGTCTGTATCCTGAAGTATTTATCCTGTTTTCCTATAATGGTTTCAAAGTTTCAGTCTTATATTAAGATCTTTCATTCATTTTGAATTGAATTTTTGTAGGATGATAGACAGGGATTGAGTTTCAGTCTTCTGTATGTGGACATCTGTATCTCCTAGTGTCATTTGTTACAGAGGTTGGCTTTTCTCCAATGTATGTTTTCTGTACCTTTGTCAAAATTCAGATGGCTGTGGCTGTGTGGGTTTACTTCTGAATCCTCTATTCCATTGGTCTACATATTGCCTTCCTTATGGTGCACTGCTCTTTTTGTTACTATAACTCCATAGTATACATTAAAATCAGGAATTATGATATCTGCAGCTCCATTCTTTTTGTTCAGGATTTCTTAGGCTATTTCAGGTCTTTCATATTTTCATATGAATCTTAGGATTTTTTTTCCTATTCCTATTAAGAATTTTATTGGAAACTATAGTCAGATTGCACTGAATCCTTAGACCACTTTCAATAATATTACCTTTTTTGTGGTACTTTGGGGATGAACTGAGGACCTTGTGCATGCTTTGCAAGCTCCTTACTACTGAGCTGCACCCCTAGCCCATTTTTTAACTTTCTATTTTGAGACATAGCCCTGTGGCATCTGATCCCGTCAATCTCAAAAGCTAAGGAGGGTCGGGCCTGGTTAGTACCTGGATGGGAGACCACCTGGGAACACCACAAGCTGTAGGCTTGGGAGAAGGACCCAGAAACCCACTCCCCAAAAAATCAATCTGCCATTGAAAACCCTATGCACAGCAGAGAAGCACTGACAATACTGTTTCCCCTGTTGTACAGTGGGTCACTATGAGTCGGATACCGACTCGATGGCACCTAGCAACAACAACAATTTTGAGACAGGGCCTTACTAAATTATGCAGGCTGTCTCTGGCCTCAAACTCACAATCCTGCTGCCTCAGCCTCCCAAGTCTCTGGGATTATAGTCGTGAGCCACCATGCCCAACCTAATATGGGCTTTTTAACAACATTATTTCTACTGACCCATAAACATAGGAGGTTTTTCCATATTCTAGTGTCTTCTTCAATTTCTTCCTTCAAGGCTGTATGATTTTCATTGTAAAGATTCTTCACCTTTTTGATTAGGTTCGTTCCTGGGTTTTTAATATTTTTGGGAGATGATTTTAAATGAAATTGTTTTCCTGATTTCTTCTCAGCATGTTCACTATTGGTATACAGAGAAGTTACTGATTTTTACATTTTGATTTTGTATCCTGCTATTTTACTGAGTGTTTATTAGATCTAAGAGTCTTCCTGGCTGAGTCTTTGGCATCTTTTTTTTTTTTTTTTTTGAGGTACTTGGGGTTGAACCCAGGAGGGCCTCGCGCTTGCATGCTTTGCGAGTACTGTACCACTGAGCTGCACCCTCAGCCTGTTATTTTACATTTTGAGACAGGGTCTCACTAAGCTACACAGACTACCTCTGGTATCGAACTTGCAATCCTCCTGCCTCTGCCTCCTGAGTCACTGGTATTACAGGCGTGCGCCACTGTGTCTGGCTCAAGTCTTTAGCATTTTTTAAGGGTAGGATTATATCATCAGTAAATATGGATAAATTGACTTCCTTATTTCCTATTCATAGACTTTTTATTTCTGTCTGTTGTCTTATTGCTCTGGCTAAGAATTCAAGCACTAAATTGAATAAGAGTGAAGAGAGTGGACACTAAATTTGTCTTTTTCCTGATTTTAGGGGGAATGCTCTCAGTTTTAACTGATTTAGTATAATGTTCGCTGCAATTTGTCATATATTGCCTTTATTTTGTTCAGATGTAATCCTTCTATTCCTAGTTTCCCCACAGCTTTTATCAACAAGCAATGTTAATTTTTTTTCAAATGTGATTTCTGCACTCTTCAGATGATCACATGAATTTTGTGTTTCATTCCATTCATATTCTGCATTACACTTTTTGATTTGCATAGGCGAACCATCTTTGCATCATTGAGATGAAACCAGTTTAATCATAATGTATGATCTTTCTAATGTGTTGTTGAATTCAGTTTGAAAGGATTATATTGAGAATTCCTGTGTCTGTTTCTCCAAGAAATTTGGTCTATAAGGTTTTGTTTTGTTTGGTTTGGTTTTGTTTTTCCTTATCTTTTTGTTGTTGTTATCATTATGTCCTTATCCAGTTTCAGTATCAGGGTAATACTAGCTGTGCAGGATGAATTTGGAAGGACTACATACCTTTCTGAGCTGGGATTTAGCTCAGTTGGTAGAGCTCTGCGCTGCAGTCTCTGAGGTCCTGAGTTCAATTCTCAGCACCCCAAAAATGGGAGAAGGACCTGGCAATCCACTCCCAAGGCAATCCCGAAACAATCAGCCATTGAAAACCCTATGAGGGTCACTATGAGTCGGATACCGACTCGATGGCACCTAACAACAACAACACATCCCTTTCTATTTTATGGAATAGTTTGAGGAGAATTGCTGTTAGTTCTTTAAAGTTCTGATAGAATGCAGCAGTGAACTTGTCCAGTCTTGGACTTTTCCTTGTTGTGAGACTTACTGCTCCAATTTCATTGCTTAGTACAGATTCATTTAGGTTTTTTATATTCACTTGATTCAATTTTGGTAGCCTACTTGTGTCTAGAAGTTTGTACATTGCTTCTAGATTTTTTTATCTAATTGATATTCATATTTTTAAAGTATTCTATTCTTCTCTCCCTTCTTTGCTTAGTTTGTCTAAGGATTTGTGAATCCTGTTTATCTTTTCAAAAATCTTTGTTTTACTGATCCTCTTTGTATTTTACTTTTAGTCTTCATTTCATCAGTCTCTGCCATGATCATTGTTATTTCTTTCCATCTACTTATTTTGGGTGGGGTTTATTGTTTTTCCAAACTTTAAGGTAAACTATTAGTTTATTTATTTATGATCTCACTGATTTTAGAATGTAGGCAAGTATAGCCATATATATATATATATATATATATATATATATATATATATATATATATTCCCTGTTAGACAGTCTTCACTGTATCCCAAAAGTTCTGGCAGGTTCTGTTTTTGTTTTCCTTTGATTCTAGGAATTTTTTAAATTTCCTCCAATGACATTGATCATTCAAGAATGTATTGTTCAATCTCCATGTGTTTGCATAGTTTTTGTAGTTTCTCTTGGTATAGATTTCTAGTTTTAATCCATTATAATCTGAAAGGATACAGGAAATTATTCCAATTTTTATACTTGTTAAGACTTATTTTATGACTTAAAGTATTACCTATTTTGGAGAAAGTTCCATGGGCTTTTTAGAAAGTATATTTCACAGCTATCAGATGGAATATTCTGTAGATGACTGGTAAGTCCATTTGATGTATCATGCAATCTAATTCTGAAGATTCTTTGTTGAGTTTTTGTATGAGTGATCTATTTATTGATGAGAGTAGGTTACTGAAGTGACCCTCTATTATCATATCTGGACCTATCTCTTCCTTAATGTCAGTAGTGACTGCTTTATGAAATTAAGTGCATCTACGTTTGGTGCCTAGATATTTACAATCATCATACCCTTTTTATTCATTGTTTCCCGTGTGTGTGTGTGTGTGTGTGTGTGTGTGTGTACAATAACCTTCTTTATCTCTTTTGATTAATTTTGAATTGAAGTCTTCTTTGTCAGATATGAATAGAACAATCCCTGCTTGATTTTGGCCTCCACTTGCTTAGTTTATCATTTTTCTTCCTTTCTCTTTCAATATGTATGCATCTTTGCTAGTGAGGTATGGTTTTTTAAGACAACAAGCAGTTGGATCTTGTTTTTTAATTGATTCATCCAGCATGTATCTTTCAATTTGGAGAAGCAAAAGTTAACACCATTTACTTTTAGGGTTATTTTGAAATGTATGTTCTAATTTCTCTCTTATTCATCTTGGATATTTGGTGCTTTATTAAACTAATAATGTTTGATTCTATCCTAATTCTCATTTGTTTATCTATCCTTCTAGTGAGATTCAGTCTTTCTTGAGCCCACATTATTGTGTATAGCTTTCTGCCTTTACTGTGTGCAGTATTCCCTTAAGTATCTTTTGTGGTGTTAGCTTAGTGCTTATGAATTTATTTTATGTATATTATGAAGTGCCTTTTTTTATCCTTCTATTTATCCTTCCATTTCAAAGGATAACTTTGCTTGATATAGTAACCTTGGTTGGCATTTATCTTCTTTCAGAACTTGCAATACACCAGTCCATGCCTTTCTGGCATTTATAGTTTCTGGTGAGATATCTACTGTTATTCTGATAAATTTGCCTTTGTAAGTAATTTGGCACTTTTCTCTTCCTGAACAGAAAAAAATTTAAACTACTCTATGAGACCAGCAACTCTCACACTAAAGCAAGCCTACATTGGTGAAAAGGAAATTTCTTTAACAATTGGTGCTGGTGAAACTGAATATATACATTCAGAAGGTTGTATTTTGTCCTTTATTTCATCTCACATTTAAAAATCAACTCAAGATTTCTGTGACAAGATGGTACTTTAGGAGCTGCCTCTATGTGACTCTGTGAATGGCAAGAGTCAAGGTAACAAAAGAAAGATTTCACTCTGAAGAAAGAATGGAAAGATCATAGGGAATCATAAAATAGGTGGTAGGACAGCCAAAAGCATGGGGGGAAAGGCTATGAGGAGAAAGGTATGACACTGTGCATATCCGGCCCTGGTTCCCAAGAGTGGGGGAAAGGAAGCTGAAGCCACAGCCAAAAGTCAGGGATCCCTGGTAAAAACTGACTGCATTTCTGCACCACAATACAAAACTACAGTTCTTACAAGCCTTAAATACAGGGGAGGGATCTGTTCTGACAGTGACTCTTTCTGCATTGCAGGTCAACATTGGAGAACATTTCCATTTTGTTGACTCCCGTATCTGGGAGTTCTATAGCCAAGCATCATCTTAAGATGATGTTTGAGACTGAGCTATCCTGGGTACCTGAAATCAAGGAATAATCACAACTCAGAGAACCTAGGAACACCCTGTCATGGTGTCTGGGCTGGAGACAACCTCAAGTGGCAGTTGTGGAAAGAAAGATCAGACAGGGATATGCTGAGAAGTTTAGGCAGCAAGAGTCTTGGGCTATGAAGGGTATGGTGATTGGTGGCCACATCCTCTGTGGCAAGAAGCAAGTTTCATTACTAGATGGCATTTTAAAGGCTCTTAGCCCCAAGCCTATGGCCAGGAGACTGGTCAGCCTCTATAGATGCCTCCTTGCTATTTGTGGTTTGCTGCCAGGCAAAATTGGAGCTCTGAGACCAGGTGCAGTGTATTGATGGACTTCCAGAGCCTTGTTTCTCTTTCAGGGGGATCTACTGCTGGACGGGGTCTGAAAGCACTGAGACCAGCAAGCAGTGTGCCAAATTCCTTGGTTCTCCCCCTCTAGGGCAGATCTTTATCTTCTGTTTGTTTCTCCCAATCTCTGATGCACTAATGAGACTCCCTTCAGATTTTACATTTAGGCTCCTCTGGGTGCATAAACATAGAGGTCTTGGGAGCATGTGGGATTTTCTCTGGCCCACAGGCCACACAAGTGAGTGTAGCCATCAGCAGCTCCTTGTAAGAAAAGAAATTAAACTACTACAGTGAATGCAGACCTGAAGGAAATCACCCACCCTTGACTGGACCAGCCCTAAGCCTGCGTACAGCCAGAACAGTAATAACAACAAGAGATTGTAAGTACAATCCATCACTCTCTCCAACTGATAGATTTTAATATAGGAGAAATAGAAAGAAGCATCTCCAATCATGTGTCATTTTAAAACTTTTTTCTTTTTACTATATTGTTAGTAATGTATTTACTTTATTTAAAAGAATATTTTGTTTTTATTTTTATTCCTCTGATTACTTTTTGGTTTAATTTATGTGTTTTTGTTTATTTTGTGATCATATTTTCTCTTTTTTCTATCCCTCTTTTTTCCTCTTTCTCACATTCTTTCCTTCTGTCTCCTTTTTCTCATTTTTCTTTTCTTTTTTTTTTTTTTTTTTTTTTTTTTTTTTTTTTTTTTTTTTTTTTTTTTTTTTTTTTTTTTTTTTTTTTTTTTTTTTTTTTTTTTTTTTTTTTTTTTTTTTTTTTTTTTTTTTTTTTTTTTTTTTTTTTTTTTTTTTTTTTTTTTTTTTTTTTTTTTTTTTTTTTTTTT
>VMDO01019238.1:0-11441 GCA_007922755.1 Pedetes capensis | reverse complement strand
ACCTGCATGCTCTGCAAGTGCTGGACCACTGAGCTGCACCTCAGCCCATTTTTTTAACTTTTTGAGACAGGGTCTCACTAAGTTATGCAGACTGACTCTAGTCTCGAACTTGCGATCCTCCCGCCTCCGCCTCCTTACAGGCGTGCGCCACCATGCCCGGTCCTTTTTCTCGTTTTTCAATTTTCTTTTCTGTAGTTATTGTTGGTATAGTAGTTGGCCTTAATTGATTTTAATTGTGTTTCTATATCTGGTTTGGTTTGGTATTGTTGCTGTTATGGACATTTTTCTCTCAGAGAGTTACTGGGGGTTGAGCCCTCAAGAGAATGTGCTCACTTAGAGTCCTAAATAAAGTCAGAAGTAATATCCATCCAAATTGCAACTTAGAATCCCAAGAAACATGAAAAGGCAATTACAACTTTTCAATAACCAAATTCAAACACAGATGAATGGTTGAAATGCCAGAAAAAGAATACAAATGTCTATTTTTAAAAATGATCAACAATATCAAAGAAGATTCAAACAAGCAGATGACTGAAGTAAGGAAGTTAATTCAAGACCTGGAAAAATAGGCAACATGGATGAGAAATTCAGCAAGAAAATTGAGATTTTGAAAAAATATCAGAAAGTTGGGAATAAAAAAGCTAATAATTCAAATAAAAACACTGTGGAAAAGTATCACAATAAGATGACATCAAGTCAAAGGAACAATATCAGGAATTAAAGACAAGGTCAAAGAAATGTTATAGTCAAACAATAACAAAGAAAAAATAAGCAAGAAAGAATGATCACAATGAATTCTGGGACATGATTAAGGGTCCAAACATAAGAATAAATGGGGTAGAGAGAGAAGCTGAGATATAAACTGAAGTATTGGAAAACTCATTCAATGAATTTATAGCAGGAAACTTTTTAAATCTGGGGAAAGATATGGACATCCAAGTACAGAAGGCATTTAGAACCCTCAATAGACATGATTAGAAAAGAACTATTCCATGTCACATAGTTAAAATGCCAAGAATACGGAACAAAGAAACAATAATAAAACCTGCAAGAGAAAAATTCCAATTCACTTACAAAGGCAAACTTATCAGAATAACATCACACTGCTTAGCAGAAACTCTAAAATTCAGGACAATATGGAATTATACAGTATAAGATCTGAGAAAAAATAACTGAGAGATAAGATTGCGATAGCTAGCAATATTATATTGTCAAATCAGTGAGGAA
Source organism: Pedetes capensis (assembly GCA_007922755.1). Classification (NCBI taxonomy): domain Eukaryota; kingdom Metazoa; phylum Chordata; class Mammalia; order Rodentia; family Pedetidae; genus Pedetes; species Pedetes capensis. The sequence goes on along the minus strand of VMDO01019238.1, from coordinate 10,214 downwards.
AATAAAGACCCCCTAGTATAAGCATGCCTGCAGCCATAGCCCTGTGGTATCTGATCCCGTCAGATCCCGGAAACTAAGCAGGGTCGGGCCTGGTTAGTACCTGGATGGGAGACCGCCTGGGAACACCAGATGCTGCAGGCTTGGGAGAAGGACCTGGCAACCCCCTCCCAAAAATCAATCTGCCATTGAAAACCCTATGAACAGCAGAGAAGCACTGACAATAGTGTTTCCCCTGTTGTACAGAAGGTCGCTATGAGTCAGATACCGACTCGACAGCACCTACCAACAACAACAAGTATAAGCATAAATAAAGGCAATTCATGATCAATAAGCTACCACTGCAAAAGCTATTTAAAGGAATCCTATGCACAGAGGAGGAAGACAGTTACAAACATGAGAGTTCAGAAAAGAATATATTTCATGACAGGAATAGATGAGCAAATGAGAACAGTGAAATAATCAAGCATGTCCAACTCAGTAAACCAACAAACCCCTCAGATGAATACTGGAGAAAGAAAACAGAAAACAATGTGTGAACCAACCAGGAAAACAACCAACAAAATTACAAGAATCAGCAAATCCTTCTAAATAATAACCCTAAAAGTAAATCCTTCTAAATAATAACCCTAAAAGTAAATGCTCTTAACTCTTCAATTAAAAGCTGCAGACTAGCTGATTGGGTTTTTTAAAAAAAAAAAAAAAAAAAAAGATCTAATCAATTTTAGTCTGAAAAAGAAAGAAACCTCACTGACATAGATGCCCACAGATTGAAAGGGAAAGGATGGAACATGATACATTAAGGAAGTGGAAGCCAAAAACAAGCACAAGTACCTATATTCATATCTGATGAAGCAGACTTCAATCCAAAATTAGTCAAATAAAAAAGGAGGTAGATATAGAAACAGATATATATATAGATATATACACACACAAACATATATATGAAACAATGAATCAAAAAGATATGATGATTATAAATATATAGGCACCAAATGTTGTTGAACACAATTTCATAAAGCAAATACCACTGAACATAAAGGGACAAATAGGTCCAGATATAATAGTGGGTGACTTCAACAACACACTCTCATCAATAAATAGATACTCCATATGTAAAATCAATAAAGAGAAAAAATGGGGGGAGGAGAGAAGATGGCAGACAGATAGCACACTCCTTCTGACCCAGAGTACAGGGAAGCCTTGATTAATAGTTTGGAGCATGCACTGACTAGATAGACACAATGATGGTTTAGATTGGAGACAGTGGGGGGAACCCGATGAGTATCAAGATCACAGATCTGGGTCCAGAGGACCTACACAAAGGACAGCAGGTGAGTTGCCATTTCCCAGAGAGATGGCAGATCGCCAAGACTCACAGAAGACTCCATGCACACACCCACGGGTACCTGGACCCTACACGGAATACAGCCTTTGCATCACATCAACACCCTGCCAATGGGACACAGACTGCAAGCTCCAGGTGAGTTACTCAGAGGTGGCACACAGAGTCACCATCCCTAGCAGTGCCTGCTATGCAGCTGGAGTCTCTGGGCTGGTGCATGATCCTCCTGCAGGAGTGTAGGCCTCAGATCCCCCAGAGGTGATAAGTTATCATCCCATCCATCCTGAAGTGGATGTGGGGAGTGAACACAGAAGGGGCTGGGGAACATGCACCAGCAGAGCCTGCCCAGAGCCATGGCACTGCTCCCTCCCTCCTGTTTTGGCAGAGCAATTGCATGGGCACATGTGCACTCGGACCCCAGATCCACTGGAGATGATTCAATATCATCTCACTCCACCATGAAATCAGAAGCTACTGAGTCCCATGCAGGCAGAGTGCAAGCATGGTCCTGCAAGGGCTGCAGTGGTGCACTTTGTCCCAGGGCAGTTTTGAGAACCACTGCCCCATGGCCAGAGAGGCTGCAGATTCACCAGGGGGTGCTCCGATACCATCCCACCCACTGCAGGGCGGGGGAGTAGCAAGACCACAATAGGATTTGGATCTTTCAAGTGGACAGAGAACCCTGAACTAAAGACCCCATTATAGCAGCAATATTTCCCCTATGGGGCAGAGATCTCCAGTTTGGGGAATTGGCGCCCGAACTCCACGGGGCAGGGAGAATTTCAGGAAGGTCCACACAGGTTCCACTGCCTCTCTGACATTACTACAGGGACAGAATATTTCGCAGGACAGACTCTAAGGGCACTCAGTGCCCTGCTTAAACCCAGGGGATTTGGGTGCTACCTGCCATATCCATTCGGCAGAGGGAAGCTGTACAGAAACCCTGCTCCCCCCAACGCAGACTGCTCCTAACAATACCAAACAAAAAAAATGGACAGGGAAAAGCCCCTTTCCTGCAGCAACACCAGCAGCCTGAAGGAAGAGAGGCCCTTTTCAGAATATTTAACTCTGCCACAGATAGTGCAAAAAACACTGCCAGCCTGAGTTCTGCAGTGTTCACTTCATCCTTATTGTCTTCATAATTTAGATACTACTTGTGAGATCATACAAGTGTTTGTGTGTGTATTATTATTATTATTATTAATTTTTATTTTATTTTATTATATATATTTTTTAATTTTTTCTTTTTTATTTTTGGTGTGGGAGTGTGTGTATATGCGTATTTTTTTCATTTTTCTCTTCTTTTTTTCTATTCTCCTTCTCTTTTTCTTATGCTATATGTGTGTGTTTGTTTTAGTTAGTTATTTTATCCTTAAATTTTAAATTTAATTTTAATTTTGATTTAATTTCTATTAGTCTCTGTTCTCTCTCTCCTCTTTCTCCTTCTTCTGTCACCACATCCTCCCCCTTCTCACCCTCCAAAAGAAAAACAGAATCTATTGCCTCCCTAGCCCCCATCCCCATTGGAATAGTGAATTGGAGAATGGGAGACTGAAGAGTGGAGAGTACAGGACGAAGATAACAGTGCCACAAGCTGATGGTCAACTGAACCTAAGAGGTCTGATTAACAACTAAGCCCATTAAGAGTTGAGTAGGGCTGGTGAACTAGAGTAAGAGCCCCACAGACTAGAAAATCAAAGAAGCACATTGCACCCAGTAGACAAACCAGTCTCTGGGATCTCAGGGACTAGAGGGAATCTGAATGGGACATAACTAAATTCAAAATCCTTGTCTAGGATTATGAAGCTGTAAAATACAGGGCTGAGGAGTGAAAACAAAGCATCAGAGATTCATCACCACACAAACTCAAAGGAATAACAGAGGGAGAAGTTCTGCATACTGAGGAGAGATGAAATCTATTTCCTGGACCATATTATGGGCAAACAAAGTAAACCTACAAGAAACACAAAGGGGCAGGCTGGATCTGAAGACTCCAGAGACCAAAGCCCCCCAACAAATTCCTCCAATGAATCTCAACTCCTAGAGACCCCTGGGGTTCAGAGTTATGGCTATAAATATGCTAAGAGAAATCAAAATGAATACCACCAGCACCCTTGAAATCCTTGAAAAGAAGGTATCTCATCTGGAGTCTGTTCTATCTGCCCAGCTAGAAATGATTAGGAAAAATCAAGCAAGAATCATTGACATGAAAACTAAACTAAATGAATTGAATTCTGCAAAAGAATCCTTTTCATCGAGACTGGATGAAACTGAGCTAAGGATCTCCAATTATGAAGATGCCATCCAAGAAATTAAATACATACAGTCAGAAATGGAAAGAATGATGAAGAAATTTTGAAAAGACTTCCAGGAAACCTCAGACAGAATGAAAAAATGAAACTTAAGAATTCAGGGTGTCCCTGAAGGAGAGAAAATATCCACCATAGAACTAGAAAACCTAGTATATGATATCCTCAAGGAAAACTTCCCAGAGATAATCCAGGGTATGGATACAAACACAACTGAAACATTCAGGACCCCATTCAGAGTAGATAAAAATAGGTCATTCCCAAGACATATCATAGCTCAAAAGCTTTCATTAGAAACCAGGGAGGCTATCTTGAAAGCAGCAAGGAAGAAATCCCAAATTACATTTAAAAGAAAACCTATTAAAATTACTGCAGACTTCTACATATCAACATTGAAAGCTAGAAAGGCTTGGACACAGGTAATTCACATTCTAAAAAAGAACAATTTCCAACCAAGAATACTATACCCAGCAAAATTATCTTTGAAAATAGAAGAGGAGTATAACACATTCCCGGCTGGGATTTAGCTCAGTTGGTAGACCGCTGTGCTGCAGTCTCTGTGGTCCCAAGCTCAATTCCCAGCACCACAAAAATGGGAGAAGGGCCTGGAAGTCCACTCCCAAGGCAATCCCAAAATAGTCAGCCATTGAAAACCCTATGAGGGTCACTATGAGTCGGATACCGACTCAGTGGCACGTAACAACAACAACAACAACATAACACATTCCATGATATTGACACATTCAAATGATTTGCAACCACCAAACCAGTCCTACAGGGGATTGTAAATCAATTACCACATCCAGGTGAGATAAGACAATCCTATATAGGAAACCAAAGACTTGGTTACCTGAGATGAATGCAATCCAAGAAAGGAGGAACAAAGCAACCATGCTTCATAAACCAGTAACATGTAATGACTGGAAGCATAACAATAGATACTACTCAATAAACATTATTAATGTAAATGGTCTTAACTCACCAATTAAGACAGAGACTGGCTAATTGGATGAAAAAAACATAAACCTTCAATATGTAGTATTCAAGAAACTCATCTAACTCACAAAGACTGCAATGGATTGAGAATTATGGGCTAGAAAACAATATACCAAGGAGAGGGAAAACAAAACAAAGCAGGTGCTGCAATTCTAATATCAGATAGATTAAATTTCAATCCAAAACTTTTTAGAAGAGACAAAGAAGGACACTACATTTTAGTGAAAGGAACAATCAATCGGGAACAAATAATGCTCCTAAATATTTACACCTCAAACACTGGACCACCTTGCTTTATAAGACAAAATTTACAGAATATAAAGAACTTTATTGGACCAGAAACAATAATAATGGGAGACTTCAATACCCCATTTCTTTCAAGAGACAGGTCATCAAAATGAAAAATGAACAGAGAAACATCACATCTAATCTCTACCCTAAACCAGTTGGATCTCACAGATATATACAGAATATTTCATCCACACGATGAGGAATACACATTCTTCTCAGCATGACATGGAATGTTTTCTAAGATAGATCATATGCTAGTCAATAAAAATTCCCTCAACAAACACAAAAAAGTAGAAATTATCCCCTGTTCCTTATCAGATCGCAATGTAATAAAATTGGAGCTCAAGAGCGAGAATAATTCCAGATATTTTACAAACTCGTGGAGATTAAATAATACACTGCTGAATGACCAATGAGTTGTTGATGAAATCAAAATGGAATTTAAAAAATTCCTGCAATCAAATGATGATGAAAACACATCCTACCAAAACATATGAAATATAGCAAAGGCAGTTTTAAGAGGGAAGTTGATAGCATTAAGTGCCTTCATCAATAAGGTAAAGAAGAAACAAATAAATGACCTAATGACACACCTTAAGACACTAGAAATCCAAGAACAAATCAATCCTAAAAGGAGCATCCAAAAAGAAATTACAAAACTAAAGGGAGAAATACCTCAATTAGAATCTAAAAAGATAATTCAAAAAATTAATAAGGCTAAGAGCTGGCTCTTTGAAAAGATTAATAAAATAGACACTCCTCTGGCCAATCTCATCAAAAAGAAAAAGTAAAAATCTAACATAGTAAGGATTACAAAGGAAAATGGGTCCATAACCACCGACTACAATGAAATACAGAAAATTGCCAGGGATTACTATGAGAGATTGTATTCCAAAAAATATGAAAATACAGAAGAAATGGATAAATTTGTTAACACATATGACTTACCAAAACTAATCCCAGAAGACTTAAGTGACATAAGCAAGCCCATTACATCTACTGAAATAGAAAAGGTAATAAAAACTCTTCGAACAAAGAGCCCAGATCCTGATGGGTTCACAGCAGAATTTTACCCAACTTTCAAAGATGATATAATACCTGTCTTCATGAAATTATCCCAAAAAGTAGAAAAGGAGGAAACACTCCCAAATTCGTTCTAGGAAGCTACCATCACCCTGATACCTAAACCAGGAAAAGATTCATCTAAGATAGAGAATTATAGACCCATCTCCCTTATGAATATAGATGTGAAAACCTTTAACAAAATCCTGGCAAACTGAATCCAGTGACATATTAAAAAGATTATTCACCATGACCAAGTGGGATTCATTCCATAGATGCAAGGCTGGTTCAACATACGGAAATCAACTAATGTAATCCAACATATCAAGAAACTGACAAACAAAAACCATATGACCAAATACAAGGCATCACACACTAGGCAAGCCCTCTCCCACTGAACTAAATCCAAACACCCTATTTTATTACTACTTTGTGGGAGAAATCAGTGTTAGGCACCTACAGTAGGCCGTCTTGCACATGTCTCCCTCTAGACTTCTGTCCTTTATTATAGTGTCAGAATTTTGGATCAATATGTACAGTTTTGAGAATTCAGTATGGAATGGCATGTCCTACACTAAAGTGATTACTCATTCAGTATTCTATGTTTCATTGTTAAATTGTTCCTATAATAATTTGAAAAATAAAGTAAACATATCATCACCAAGGCAGGTGCCATGGCATATGCCTGTAATTCTACAGACTTGAGATGCTGAGGCAGGAGGATTGTGAGTTCAAGTTCAGAGGCAGCCTGTGCAACTTAGTAAGACCCTGACTCAAAATAATAATTTAAAAAATATTAAAATGGGCCACAGGTGCAACCCAGTGGAAGCGCACTTGTAAGGCATGTGCAAGGTCGGCAAATTATGTGCAAGTACAAAAAAAAACACATTAATTTCATAAAAAGCAAACTGCATAAGTAATATTCATAATACATATCCATAAAGTATTCACATACAGAATATAAAGAATTCCTATACATCAATAAGAGGCTGGTCAGGCGCAGTGGCACATGCCTGTAATCCCAGCAATTTGGGAGGCAGAGACAGGAGGATCACAAGCTCAAGACCAGAGGTGGTCTGCATAATTTGCGAGACTCTGTCTCAAACACTTTTTTTAAAATGGGCTGGGGGTGTAGCTCGGTGGTACAGCACTTGCAAAGCATGTAAGAGTGAGGCCCTGGGTTCAACCCCCAGTACTGGGAAAAAAATTCAATAAGAGACAGAAAATCCATTATTTAAGAAAACTGCCAAAGAGTGAAGCAGGAATTTCACAAGAAAGATAAGCATGTTTCCAATGAATGTATTAAAAATGTGGTCAATTTGGCTAGTTTTCAAGAAAGTCCAACCACAAGGTAATATAGCATACCGACCAGAAGTTATGATGATAAAAATACATAAGGAACTACTAATTGGAGTATAAGTTGATAAAAATTCTCAGTAAAACAGACTGTCAGTGCCTAATAAAACTGAGCTTGTGCCCATGTATGATATAGCTATTATATTCCTGGTTACACATACAATAGATGCAAACTTGTTTTCACTAATATCCCTTAGCTGGTGTTGTGGGGTCAAAATAGGCCCACCATTCACATAATTAACAACATAATTAACATAACTTAAAGCATACATAATTAACAACATAATTAAATCTTAAAAACAAGTATCTTAAATAATAAAAAGATTTTTGTTTGGGATCTTGGATGACACCACAATACAGGTTATATCATTGGATTTGACAATACCAGTTAAGAGTTAGCCTTTAACTTTTATTGTGGGGCCAAAATAGACTCAAAAGTTGAAATGTGGGGTCAAAATTGGTATCTCATTTACATAACTGACCTTATTAATGTAATTAACAACAGAATAAATCTTACAAGCAAATATCTAAATAATAAACGGGTTTGTGGCTTGGGGTCTTCAGTTATCCCACCACAACTACATCATGGAATTTCATGATGCCAGTTTAGGCCCCCTTTTCACCTAATGATACCAGTTATGGGTTAAAATAACACTTCAGTTGAGTTTGCCATATTGAATAGAAATTAAATATTAAAAATGTCTTAAGATTTTGTGGTCAGAATAGCGTGAACATGTCAGACTAGAAGATGCTTCTCTGTGACTCTGCAAAGGAAAAGAATCAGGATAACAAAGGACAGACTCAAGTCCAAGGCAGGGGAACAAAAGTGAAAGAATGCAACAGTGTATACCACAAAAGAGCTGATAGGTCAGCTGAAAAAAAACCTAGAAACAGACTATGCAGAAAAGGGAAAGAATCCCCTCATGGTTCCAGCCTCCAGAGCCCCCTCTATGAGGAAAAGAAGCAAAAATCTCATCCATGAGATAAGCCAGGTGGCCCAGGTGAAAAAACAAGACTGGCATTCATACCCATCAGACAAGCTCATTGATCTCACAAGCCTTAAATCTAGGTGGGGTATCTGGTGTGATGGCGACTCTTCTTGTGAGTCAGAGAAGCACAGAACAAATCCATTCTGTCGCTGCCAGATCTTGCAGCGTGACAGCCAGATTCTAGTTGGAGAAAAAGCCTATTATTTTGGACTGATTTACTTGGGGGGTGCAGGGAAATTCACAGGACAACAAGCCTGGGAATGCCTCAGCACAGCACCTGAGTGTAAAATGGCCACATGAGGCCATTGTACCAAGTGGGATGGTCAAACGCAGTAATGCTGACTGAGAAAGCAAGGCAGGTAGCCAAGTCCTCCCATGAGTACAGTATGCCTCAGCTCTATGGTTGGCGACTCTTTTGAGGTGCACACAGATAGTTCCAAGCCTGCAGACCTACCTCAGACATGGCTTCCCAGGAGACTGACAGTGGAATTGGAAATTTAGACGGTCAGCACAGGTGGAGCACCCAAACCCCACAGTGCCCTCCTACATGCAGTATTTACTTCTTGATAAGAGCTGAAATCTCTGAAATCTGTCCCCTAGTATAAATATCAAGGATCTGCTTGCTTTTATCATGCCACTCAGGAGGCACCCCTCAGCTTGCACATTAGTCACTACAAGGTGCACCACCTGAGGAGACTCTGAAGCAAGTGAGAATATGCTCACCACCAGGCTGCAAAGTCAAGCTCAGAGAACAGTGGTCCCTGGCAAACAAAGAGAAGTACTTAAAGAGAAAGAGCCCATACAGGTAACAGACTCACAACTGGTCTGGGCTCAGCATCAGGCTGAACAAAAATTTCCAAATGCAGCTGAACATCACCCCCACATGGTAGACTATAATATTGGAGGACCCAGAAAAAAGCTGCTTCAATACTTTTGGTCCTTTTTCCCTCCTTTTTAAAAAGCATAATATTTACCCTTTTTTTTTTTCATAATCTTATACCTTTAGTACCATAAAAATTATTTTTAAAATTTTTTCTATGTTTTATATGTTACACTTCCTAAATTTATCTAATTTGATTTATCAATGGTTTCTTTACTATGCAGACTTTTTAAAAACCTCTTACTCTTTGGTATCCCTTTTCCTAACACTTCTCTCTATTCTTCCACTTCTCCCTTTCTTTTCATTTAACCTTGCTATTTCTTTCTTTTCCCTCTTTGTCTTCTCCCTTCTTTTATTTCATTCATTTTTATTTTGACTTTCATCTTAATTTCCCATTTCATAACTTATGATACATTATTTTAGTTATTTTCTTTTCTGTGTTCATTGGTGGTACTATAGTTGACATAAATCAATTTTAATTATACATCTTTATCTGGCTTGGCCTGGTGTTGTTACTGTTACAATGGTTGATTTTCTCATCACTGAGGACTACTGGGGTCTGAGCCCTCAAGACAAGACTGCTTATGTAGAAGACCTTCAGATAAATAATGAAGAAACATCTATTCCATCAGATGTGTAAATCACAACAAAAAATATAAGAAACATGAAAAATCAGGGCATCGTGACTTCTCCAAAATACCGTAACTCCTCAATAAGCAAAGCCAAACATACTGAAACAGTTTGTGTGCTGGACAAAGAATTCAAAAACCTAATCATAAAAATGATTAGTTCAATTAGAATCTAAAGAGATAATTCAAAAAATTAATAAGACTAAGAGTTGGTTCTTTGAAAAGTTTAATAAGATAGACACCCCTCTGGCAAATCTCATCAAAAAGAAAAAGGAAAAATCTAACATACTACGGATTATGAGAGACAACGGATCCATAACCACCGACTCCAACGAAATACACAAAATTGTCAGGGATTAC
>VMDO01019237.1:0-40173 GCA_007922755.1 Pedetes capensis | reverse complement strand
AATCCATCTAGTAAAGGGTTTTTCATTTTTCTCGTTAACCTGCCACTGTCCAAAACATGCTGTCCTTTTCCAGGGATTGGTCCCTCCTGAATATATGTCCAATATAAGTAAGACACAGTCTAACCGTCCTTGCTTCCAAGCAGCCCTCTGGTTGTACTTTTTCTAGGACAGATCTGTTGGTTCTTTTGGCAATCTATGATATATTCAATATTCATTTCTAGCACCATAATTCAAAAGTGTTAATTCTTCTCCTGTCTTCCTTATTCAATGTCCAGCTTTCACAACAATATGATGTGACTTCAAACACCATGGCATGAATCAGGCACACCTTCATCACCTAAGTAACATCTTTACTTTTTTAAGACTTTAAAGAGATCTTTTGCAACAATTTTTCCCAAAGCAATGTGTCTTCTGATTTCTTCAGTGCTGCTCCACAGGTGTTGACTGTAGAACCAAGTAAAGCAAAATCTTGGACAAACTCAACCTTTTCTCCATTTATCATGAAGTTGTTTATTGACACAGTTGTAATAAAATTTGTTTTGCTCATGTTGAGGCAAAATCTACATTGAAGGCTGTGTTCTTTAATCTTCATCAGTAAATGCTTCAAATCCTCTTCACTTTCAGTAAGCAAAGTTGTGTCATCTGCATAATGCAGGTTGTTAATGAGTCTTCCTCCAGTCATGATGTCACATTCTTCTTCATAAAGTCCAGCTTCTCAGATTATTTGCTCAGCATAGAGATTGGGGAGGTACAGTGAAAGGATACACACCTTTCTCGACTTTAAAGCAAGCAGTGTTTCCTTGCTGTATTTGAACAACCGCCTCCTGGTCCATGTACATATTCCTCATGAGTACAGTTAAATGCTCAGATATTCCCATTCTTTGTGGTGATATACATAACTTGTTAGAATCCACACAGTCAAATACCTTTGCATAGTTGGTAAAATGTAGACATCTTTATGGTATTCTCTCCTTTTGGCTAATATCCATCTGACATCAGCAATGATGACCCTGATTCCCCGCCCTCTTCTGAATCTGGGTTGATTTTCTGGCATTTCCCTGTATATATATACTGCTGCAGTTGTTTTTGAATGATCTTTAGAAAAATTTTGCCTGTGTGTGATATTAATGATATTGTTTGATAGTATTTACAGTCAATTGGATCCCCTTTCTTGGGAATAGGCACAAATATGGATCTCTTCCTGTCAATTGGCTAGGTAGCTGTTTTCCAAATCTCTTGACGTAAAGAAGTTAGCACCTCCAGTGCTGCATCTGTTTGTTGAAAGATCTCCATTAATATTCCATCAATCCCTGGAGGCTTGTGTTTCACCAATTGCTTCAACATGACTTCCACTTCTTCCTTTAGGACCATTGGTTCCTGATCACATGTAACCTCTTGAAATGGTTGGTCATCCACAAATTCCTTTTGGTATGATGACTCTATGTATTCCTTCCATCTTCTTTTGATGTTTCTTGCATTGCTTATTATATTTCCTATAGAATCCTTCACTATTGCCAGTAGAGGCTTGGATTTTTTCTTCAATTCCTTAAGCTTGAGAAAAACAGAGCATTTTCTTCCCTTTTGTGTTTCTACCTCAAGCTCTCTGCACATATCATTATATTAGATTTTGTCTTCTTGAACTGCCCTTTGAAATCCTCTGTTTAGTTCTTTAACTTCATTTGTCTTTTTACTTTCACTGCTCTGCATTCAAAGGCAAGTTTCAGAGTCTCTTTGACAATATATAATTTGGTGTTTTATTTTTTCCTGTCTTTTTAATAACCTTTTGCTTTCCTCATGAATGTCTTTAGTGTCATGCCACAACTCACCTAGTCTTCGATCATTGGTGTCTAATGCATCAAATTTGTTCTGGTGATGGTCTCTGAACTCAGGTGGAATATACTGAAAGTTATACCTTGGCTCTCATGTACTTGGTCTATTTTTCTTCAATTTCAATTTGAATCTGCATATGAGTAGTTGATGATCTGATCTACAATCAGCACCTACTCTTGTTCTGACTTTTGATATTGAGATTTTCTATTATCTCTTTCCACAGATGTCATCAATTTAGTTCCTGTGTGTTCCATCTGGTAACTTCCACCATGGTATAGAGACACCATTTATGTTGGTAAAAATATATATTTACAATGAAAACTCCTTGGTCTGACAAACATCTATCATGCAGTCTCCAGCATTGTTTCTGTCACCACGGCCATATTTTCCAACTACTGAGTCTTCTTCTTTCTTTCCAGCTTTTGTATTCTAGTCACCAATAATTATCAGTACATCCTAATTGCATGTTCAACCTATTTTAGATCGAAGGAGCTGGCAAACATATTCCCTATCTTCATTTGTAGCTTTACTGGTAGGTTCATAAATTTGAATAATTATCATACTAACTGGCTTTCCTTGTAGGTGTATAGATATTCTTCTATCACTGACAGCATTATATTTCTGGACAGATCTTGAGGTTTTTCTTTTTGATGATCAGTGCAACCCCATTTATCTTTGTCATTCCCAGTGTAGTGGACCATATGATTCTCTGATTCAAAATGGCCCATGCCAGTCCATTTTAGCTCACTGATGCCTAGCATGTTGATGCTTATGCACTCCATTTTCCTTTTGATGATTTCTAATTTTCCTAGATTCATACTACATACATTCCAGATTCCAATTATTAATGGATATTTACAGTTATTTTTCCTCACTTTGAGTCACGCCCCATCAGCAAATGGAGGTCCCTGGGCTTTACTCCATTTCTGTCATTAAGATAGACTGTACTTTGAGGAGGCAGTTCTTCCCCAGTCATCTTTTGAGTGCTTTCCCTGGAAGGCTGATTTTCTCACACTGTATCTTTCAGTGTTTCTCTGCTATTCATAGGGTTTTCAATGGCTAATTGTTTTGGGAGTGCACTACCAGATACTGCTCCCTAGTCCGATTTAGTCTGGAAGCTCAGCTGAAACCTGTCCACCATGGATGACCCTACTGGTATTTGTAATACCAGTAGCATAGCTTTCAGCATCACAGCAACACACAAGCCTCACAGTATGACAAACTGAGGGACATGTAGGGCCACAGCCTGTGTAGGATCTCCAAATGTTGATTTCATACCAGTTGAGAATAGAATAGTGTTTCTGGGGGTTGGGTTGATGAAACTAGAGGGAAGGATTGGGACAGGGTACTAAATTACAGTTAGATAAGAGAAATAAATTCTATTGTTCTATTACACATTATAATGATTATAGATAATATTAATAATATATTGTATATTTCAAAAATCTAGAAGGAAAAATCACAAAGAAATGATAAGTGTTTGAAGAGGTAGATCTGTGTACCCTGATTTGAATATTATACAATGTATACCTGTATCAAAACATCACATGGCACCCCATAAAGATGTACAATTTTTTGCACGTCTGTTAATAAAGAAAACAAAAAGCCTGATTTAAAAAGGAATGGCCAAATACCTTAGCAGACACCTTATCAAAGTAGATATACAAATGGCAAAAAATCCTGTGAAAAGATTCTCTACATCATGACATCAGGAAAGTGTGAATTAAAAACATCCATGTGATACCATTACATAGGTGTCAGAATGGATGAAGTCCAGGATAATGACAGCGTCAAATTCTGGAGAATACAGGAAGCAACAGGAACTCTCCTTCATTGCTGGTGGGACTGCAGCACAAAGGGAGAGAGCCACTTTGGAAGACAGTTTGATGATTTCATACAAAAGTAAACATATCCTTACCATATGATCCTGCCAACATGTTCTTTAACATTTAGCCAAAGGAATTTAAAACAGGCCTTTTCTAAGGAATTGAAAACTTATACTTGTCCAATGCATACAGAATCTAGTCATAATAGTCAAAACTTAGAAGTAACAAAGATGTCCGAAAGTAGGTAAATAGATAAACTGTGATTCATGGAGATAATGGAATACTATTTAGTACTAAAAAGAAATGAATGATCAAGCCATGAGAAGAGTTGGGGGAAACATAAATGCACAATCTAAATAGTCCACATACTATGATTCCAACTATGTAAAATCCTGAAAATAGGCAAAACTATGTAGATAGTGGGGAGAAAAATCAGTGGTTTCAGGATTCAGGAGGGAGGGATAAATAGGCAGAACACAGAGGATTTTTAGGGCACTGTATGCAATCCATGATACTATAATGGTGGATGTATGTCATTATATATTTATCCAAATGCATAGAATGTGCAAAACCAAGAGTCACTCCAATGTAAACTATGGGCTTTAGGTGATAATTATGTGTCAAAGTAGGTTCATCAGTTGTAAAAAATATTCCACTCTTGGCAGGGTGTTAATAATGGAAGAAAGTAGCATGTGTCAGGGCAGGAGGTACATAGGAAGTCTCAGTTTCAAACCTAAAAATGTTCTTTTATAAAGTGATGCACTCTACTAGTCCTAGCTTCTTGGGAGGATCCCTGAAGGCCATCCTGGGCAAAATAATAAAAATGGAATCAAACCAACAAAAATCCTCCCCTTTTGTTTCTCACATATGGTTAAACAGTAAAGTAAAATGTTCCCTCACATCATTCCACCAGTACTAATAGTAGTATTCATTTATAGCATAGTTCTTAGTTTCTTGGCCTACAAAAAAGGGAAAGTCATGATTCCTATCCCCAGAAGACTTAGAGATAGCAGTAGGAGCATCAAAATATGTCTAGTAGTGTAGAGTAGTGTGTACACTCTACACTAGGATGAGTAGTGTAGAATAGTATGTACACTCTACACTAGTAGTACTAGTACATGCACAGTAGTATGTAGTGTAGTATGAATGATGTCTTAGGAATCATAACAGTTGAGAAGAGAATAATGGAAATCTCTCCATGAAGGACTATGGGTTTCATATGGGCTTGGAACAATTACTGAAATTTTGACAGTGCCAGAAATGGGATGCAGAACATGAAAGGGACAGTGAGAACAAAGATGTAGATTCTAAATATTATGGTTTGTTAAGGTTGCACACAGTAGGCCAGTCTAATTTATAGGCAGGATATATGGGAAAGAGGGAGGGGATGTTAATTTTTAACATCATATATAGAACAAAAGAGGAAGCATCATTATAATTTAAAACTCCATTCAATATCTACAGGTATCCTGTTTCCTGAATGTTAAATTTTCCTATTATCTCTGATACCATAAGAACCAAGGGTTTGACTCAGTTGGTAGAGTACTGTTATGCACTCTGAGGACCTGGTTCCATCCCCAGCACCCCAAAAACGGGAGAAGGACATAGCAAGCCACTCCCAAAGCAATCCCAGGACAATCAGCCACTGAAAACCCTATGAGGGTTGCTATGAATTGGACTCCCAATGGCACCTAACAACAACAACAACAACAACAAGGATGTACAATCTTGGATTATTAAACAGTTTAGACCTATGGCTGATTTTGGAGAATGCAAACTAATCATAGTTTTTCCAAGAGACCTCAGATGGAAACTCTGAAAGAAGTGTTCTTATCTTAGTGGTAAGCACTTGCTCTCCAATGGGAAAATAGTGTTTGTTTTTAAGTATCATTTTTAGTATCTGCAAATGTCACACACAGACCTTTCGTTTTCACTTCAAAACCTGCACATAATGTCTATTTAGTTAGAAGGTCTCTCAGTGTTAGGAGACCTTACCCTAGGACAAAAATATCTTTACTTGATATGTAGGTAATACAGACTCACCAAATATCTTCTTTTCTTCTAATGTAAAGATATAGGACCCTGTGTTGATAATTATCTACATGCTTGTAATAATGATTAATATGCCAATATTTTCCTCTGTAGTTAAGTTATTATGTTAGAAGTGGCAATAAAATTGAATTTGGGCATATTTAAAGAAATCTAATCATGTTTTAATGTAGCTTAACAATGATATTAAGATGTTTTTTTAAAGGGTTTTTAAAACAGTATTTTAAATATTATGGATAAATGAAATAATTACCTATAATTTCCCATTATGGTATTCACATTTTTATTTTTTGTATATTCCTGTGCTGCTTTGTCCATGTACATAAATAATGAATGTAAAAGTTGTCATTCTCTCTTTTCACCTAATATTGTCTCCTAAGTATTTTCATTGACTGTATAGTCTTAAAAATAACCATCATATATGTCAGCAATTTAACTTATTTCATACTCAATTTAAGCATTGTTTAGAAATCACAGTAATTTTAAGCATTGTTTTCACAGTTTTAATTTTTTGCTTTAATAATTATTACCTGAAACCCCTTTTATATTTTCTAATGCTGTGATTCTATTTTTTCCCCAGTAATCTTATTTTATTGGTAATTTTAATGTACATCTGAGTGGGTCTCATTGTGACATTTCCACACATGCCTTTCATTGTACATTACTCATCCTCACCTCCCCCCTTACCTTCTCATGACCCCTCCCTCAACCCTCCCTCCTCACTAATGGCTCCCCTTCTACTTGTGTGTCTTTTGAGTATACATCTATATATGTACATCTTAATTTTGCCATAAAGGCAACATATGTGATATTCCCTTTCTTTTCTCCCATTATCCTTTCTCCTTCCCCCTTCCTCATTTCTTTAGTCCATTATCATTCCCTACGTAGGCTCCTTCTATGTTCATGATCTATGTTTTAATAATGAATATATATTGAAGTCTAACATCCACACATTAGAGAAAACGTGTAATTTTATCTTTTTAGTGGATCTGTTTTATTTCACTTAAAGTGATGATCTCTAGTTCCATCCATTTTCCAGTGAATGCCATAATTTGTTCTCCTTTATGGTTGAATAAAACTCCGTATTATCTATATGCCAAACTTTCCTTATCTACACGTGCTGATGTACACCTAGGTTGATTCTGTACCTTTGCTATTGTGAATAACGAGCAGGTATCTCTGTAGTATATTGATTTATATTTCTTCAGATATATGCCTAGGAGCATATAGCTAAGTCATATGGTTGTTCTATTTTTGGTTTTTTGAGGAAACTCCATACTGATTTCCATAGTGGCTACATCTATCTGCATTCCCACCAGCAGTGGATTAGTACCCTTTTCTCCCTGCATCCTCACCAGCATTTGTTGATTGTTTTGTTAGTGGTAGCCATTCTGATGGGCTGAGATGGCATTTCAATGTACTTTTGATGTGCATTTCCCTGGTGGCCAAGGGTGTTGAACGTTTTTTCATATGATTGTTGGCTATTTATATTCCTTCTTTTGGGAGGTTTGTACAGTTGTTTTCCACATTGCACATTTTTTGATTAGATACTTTGCATTTTTGTTGTTTAATTTTTTGAGCTCTTTATATATCTCAACTTTCTTTTATAATTTCTAATGCTGTGATTCTATTTCTTCCCAGTAATCTTATTTTATTGGTAATTTTTAATGTACATCTTAATGTGTCTCATTATGATATTTGCACACATGCATTTCATTGTACATTATTCATGTTCACCTGCTCCCTTACCTTCTTATGACTGCTTCTTCTAGTCCCACCTTCCTCACCAATGGCTCCTCTTCTACTTGTATATCTTTTTTGTGAGTATATTCTAGATGTATAGCTGTCAAAAGATTTTCACTTATTCTGTAGACTATTTCTTCACTCTAATAAGTGTGTCTTTTGCTATGCGAAAGCATTTTAATTTAGCACAATCCCATTTTCAATTTTTGCTATTGTTCCCTGCACTTTTGAGGTCCTATTCAGAAAATCTTTGACTATGTCTATGTCTTGAAGTGTTTTCCCTATGTTTTCCTCCAGCAGTTTCAAAGTTTCAGGTTTTACATTAATATCTTCAAGCCATTTTAAACTGATTTTTGTACAAGGTGAGAGTCATCTAGTTCCAGTCTTCTATTTGAGGATATCCAGTTCTTTCAGCACTGTTTGTTGAAGAAGGTCTTTTCTCCAATTTATATTTTTGCCACCTTTGTAAAATATCATGTGGCTGTAGCTGCATGGGATTATTTCTGGATCCTCTACTATGTTCTGTTGGTCTATGTGTCTGTTTTTATGCCAGTGCTATGCAGCTTTTGTTACTATAGGTTCATATAGTTTGAAATCAGGAATGGTGATGCCCCTTGCATTGTTCTTTCTCCTCAGGATCACTTTATCAATTCAGGGTCTTTTGTACTTCCATATGAATTTTAGGATTGTTTTCTCTATCTCTGTGCACAAAATCATTGGAATTTTAGTTAAGATTATATTAAATCTGTGTAGATTAATCTTGGTAATATAGTCATTTTCACAATATTAACTCTTCCAACCCATAAGCATGGGAGATCTTTCCACCTTCTGGTATCTTCTTCAATTTCTATTTTTAGTGTTTTATAGTTCTCATTGTAGAGGTCTTTCACCTCCTTGGTTAGGTTTATTCCCAGGTATTTTATTTGTTTTGAAGATATTATAAATTGAATTGTTTTCCTTGTTTCTTTCTCTGCCTGGTCATTACTGGTATAAAGAAAAGCTACTGATCTTTGTGTGTTGATTTTGTATCCTGCTACTTTGCTGAAAGTGTTTATCAGCTCTAAGAGTTTTCTGGTGGGGTGTTTAGGGTCTTTTAAGAAAAGGATCATATTGTCTGCAAATAGGGATAATTTGACTTCTTCCTTTCCTATTTGGATCCATTTTATTTATTTCACCTGTCTTATTACTGTGGCTAATAGCAATATCACTACATTGAATAGCAGTGGAAACAGTGGACACCGCTGTTTCTTATTCATGATTTTCAGGAAAAAGCTTTCAGTTTTTTTCCATTTAGTATGATATTGCCCATAAGTTTTTCATATATTGCCTTTATTATGTTGAGGTATGTATGTTCCTTCAATTTCTACTATTTTCAAGGATTTTTGTAATAAGAAGATGTTGAACTTTGTCAAAGGCCATTTTGTATATCTTGACAGGATCATCTCCTTTCTGTTTCTGAGTATATGTGCTGCATAGCATTTATTGTGTTGTGTATGTTGAATGAACCAGCCTTGCATCCCTTGAATAAAACCAAGTCAATCACAGTGAATGATCTTTTTAATGTGTTGTTGAAGTTGATTTATAAGTATTTTATTAAGGATTTTTATATCTAGGTTTATCAGGGAAAGTGTTCTGTAGTTTTCCTTTTTTATGTATCCTTATCTGGTTTTGCTCTCAGGGTAATACTGGCTTTATAGAATGAGCATTTGTATTTTACAGAACATCTTGAGAAGCATTGATGTTAATTCTTGTTTAATTACTAATAGAATTCAGCAGTGAACCTATCTGTTCCCGGGATTTTCTTTGTTGGGAAACTCCATTACTGCTTTGATCTCACTGCTCATTATAAGTCTGTTTAAGTTATTTATATTCTCTTGACTTAATTTTGGCAGATCATGTGTCTAGGGATTTATTTATTTTATCTAAGTTTTCCAGTTTTTTGGAATATAATTTTTCAAAGTATTTCCTAATGATTCTCTGAGTTTTATTGGTGTCTATTGTAATGGTCCCTTTTTCATCTCTAATTTTCTTAATTTGAGTCTTTTCTCTCTTTCCTTTGGTTAGTTTAGCTAAAGGTTTATCTTTTCAAAGAATCAACTTTTTGTTTCATCAGTTCTTTTTACTTTTATTTTTTAGTCTACATTTCATTAATTTCTGCTCTGATCTTTATTATTTCTTTCCATCTACTGCTATTGGGCTTTGTTTGTTCTTCTTTCTCTAATTGCTTGAGGTACATCATTAGTTATTTGTTTGAGCCCACTCTGATTTTTTAATGTAAGCACTCATAGCTATAAATTTCCCTCTTAGAGCCAACTTTGTTGTATCCTAATGGTTTTGGGAGATTGTGTTTTCATTTTCATTTGTTTCTAAGACTATTTTTTGTTCCCTCTCTGATTTCTTAGGGTACTCATTGATCATTTAAGAGTGTATTGTTCATTGTCCAAACTGAAACTTAAGAAAATTAGAACAAGTGTAAAAGAGCCAAGGTATGACCTTGAGTGTATCCCATCTGAGTGCAGAGACCATCTCAAGAACAGGTTTAATGCATTAGACATAAATGATAGAAGACTAGACAAGTTGTGGTATGACATCAAAGATATTATTCATGAAGAAAGCAAAAGTTTATTTAAAAAGACAGGAAAAACAGAGGAGACCAAATTACATGTCAAAAGAGACCCTGAAGTTTGCCCTTGAATGTCAAGCAGCTAAAATAGAAGGAAAACATGATTAAGTTAAGGAACTAAACAGAAAATGTCAAAAGGCAGCTTGAGGAGACAAAAACACATATTATAATCACATATGCAAAGAGCTGGAGACAGAAAACCAAAAGGGAAGAACACAATCTTTTTCTCAAGCTTAAGGAAGTAAAGAAAAAATTCAAGCCTCGAGTGACAATAGTGAAATATTCTACAGGGAAAATATTAAGTGATGCAGGAAACATCAAAAGAAGATGGGAAAAATACACAGTGTCATTATACAAAAAAGAATTGGTAGATGACCAACCATTTCAAGAGGTTGCATATGAAGAGGAACCATTGGTATTGAAGGACAAAGTAGAAGCTACCTTGAAAGAATTGGTGAAACACAAGACTCCAGGAATTGATGGAATACTAATAGAGATGGTGCAACAAACAAATGCAGCATTGTTAGCATAAACATGTTTATGCTAACAGATTTGGAAATCAGCTACCTAGCCAACTGACTGGAAGAGATCCATATTTGTGCCTATTCCCAAAAAAGGGGAGC
Organism: Pedetes capensis; assembly: GCA_007922755.1. Lineage (NCBI taxonomy): Eukaryota > Metazoa > Chordata > Mammalia > Rodentia > Pedetidae > Pedetes > Pedetes capensis. Next base: position 29,479 of record VMDO01019237.1, on the reverse strand, counting down.
CAACTGAATGTGGAAACTATCAGACAATATCATTAATATCACATACAAGCAAAATTTTACTGAAGATCTTTCAAAAGCAACCACAGTAGTATATAGAGAGGGAATTGCCAGAAAATCAAGCTGGATTCAGAAGAAGGTGGGGAACCGGAGATATCATTGCTGATGTCAGGTGGATATTAGCCAAAAGCAAATAATGTCATAAAGATGTCTATCTATGTTTTATTGACTATGCAAAATCATTAGACTGTGTGGATCATAACAAATTATGGATAACACCTGGAAAAATGGGAATAGCAGAGCACCTAATTGTAATCATGAGGAATCTGTACATGAACCAGGAGGCAGTTGTTCAAATAGAACAAGGAAACACTGCTTGGTTTAAAGTTGAGAAAGGTGTGCTTCAGAGCTGTATTCTTTCATCATATCTATTCAATTTATATGCTGAGCAAATAATCTGAGAAGCTGGACTTTATGAGGAAGACTACAGCATCAAGATTGGAGGAAGAATCATTAACAACTTGCATTATGCAGATGCCACAACTCTGCTTGCTGAAAGTTAAGAGGGTTTGTAACATTTGCTGATGAAGATCAAAGAACATAGCCCTCAGCATGGATTATGACCAAATAACAACAAAACAAAGATCCTTACACTGGGTCAGTATGCAACTTCAGAATAAATGGAGAAAGATTGAGGTTGCCCATGATTTTGCTTTACTTGACTCTATAATCAACACCCATGGAAGCAGCAGTGAGGAAATCCAAAGACACACTACTTTGGGAAAAGCTGTGGCAAAAGATCTCTTTAGAGTTCAAAAGTAAATGTGTCACATTGAAGGCAAAGGTGCACCTGACTCATGCCATGGTATTTTCAGTTGCATGTTGTGGTTGTGAAATCTGGACATTGAACAGGGGAGACAGGAGAAGAATTGATGCTTCTGATTTATGGTGCTATAGATGAATATTGAATATACCATGGACTGCCAAAAGAACCAACAGATCTGTCCGAGAAGAAGTGCAACCAGAGTGCTCCTTGGAAGCAAGGATGGCTAGAGTGTGTCTTACATATTTCAGACATGTAGTCAGGAGAGACCAATGCCTGGAGAAAGACATCATGTTTGGGAGAGTGGCAGGTGTATGAGAAAAAGGAAAACCCTTCACCAGATGGATTACACAGTGTCTGCAACAATGGGCTTAAACATAAATAAGATCGTGTGCCTGGCACAGAATTGGGGAGTATTTCGATCTACTGTACATAGGGCCACTATGAGTTGGACTGGACTCAGTGGCACCTAACAACAACAACAACATGCTTTCATGGTAGAGAATTTCTTCCTCCTGTGTATGTAGGATTCCTTTAAGATCTTCTGCAGTGCTGACATACTAATCATGTATTGCTTTAGTATATGCTTGTCTTGGAAAGTCTTTATTTCTCCATCAATTTTAAATGTTAATTTTGATAGATATAATAATCTTGGTTGGCAATTATTTACTTTCAGGTCTTTAAATATATCATTTCCTCCTTTCTTAGATTTAGGATTTGTGCTGAGAGGTCTGATGTAATTCTCACTGTTTTTTTTTTTTTTTTTGTAAGTGAGTTGATGTTTATCTCTCTTGTCTTTTAATTTTGTTTCTTTGTTCTGTAATCCTCACATTTTATTATATGTCATGTTCTTTTTTGGTCATATCTATTTGGCGTTCTAAATGCCTCTTGTAGTTGGATGTCCACTTCTTTCCCAAGATTTGGGGAAATTTCTGATATTATTACACAGAATATGTTTTCTATGCCATTAGTTTTTAATTTCAGATGCTGCTTCTACTCCATGGATTCTTAGGTTTCACCTTTTGATCATGTCCCAAAGTTCTTGAAAATTATGATCATATTCTTTTCTTTCTTGATATCTGAATATAGTATTTTCTAATCCTAGTCTTCCATCCCTGATATTCTATGTTCTGCTTCCTCTCGTCTATTGGAGATGCTATCCATTGTGCTTTTTATTTAGTTTATTGAGTTCTTCATTTCCAACATTTATGATTTTTTTTATCAAGTTCTTAATTTCCTTGCTGATTTTTCCATCCATTTTGCTGATTTTATCTTCTACATTGGTGATTTTCTGACCTAGGTCCTGTGTTGATTTTCTTATTTCATTCATTTTCTTGCTTGTGTCTTCTTTGAAGTCATTGTTCATTTTTACAAATAGACTTTTAAGTTCTTTTCCTGACATTTCAACTGTTTCAGTATCTTTGAATTTAGTGGTTAAAGAATTGTGGTCTTTAGCCGGGCGTGGTGGTGCATGCCTGTAATCCCAGCGGCTCGGGAGGTGGAGGCGGGAAGATCGCAAGTTCGAGACCAGAGGCAGTCTGTGTAACTTAGCGAGACCCTGTCTCAAAAAGTAAAAAAAATGGGCTGAGGTGCAGCTCAGTGGTCCAGCACTTGCAGAGCATGCAGGCGCGAGGCCCTGGGTTCAACCCCCAGTACCGCAAAAAAAAAAAAAAAAGAATTGTGGTCTTTGGAGGAGATGTGTTGCCTTGGTTTTTCATGCTTCCTTTCATTCTTCTTTATGATTTGTGCTTCTGTAGGGGTGGATATAACTTCCCATTTTATTTTGGGGTCTTCAGTGAGTGGCTTTCTCTTGAGATCACAGTCACTGATGCCACTCCCAGAGAGGAAGACAAACTACTATACCATGTACAATATCTGACCAAATCTGATATAGATATACACTTAAAATCACTTAAAGCCAACTGCTGCAGCACCAATGCCTATATGACAAAGAGAGGCAATAATTACTTAAAGTAAGCTATGAATGGATAAAGGGGGAATGGATAAATAGTATTTGCCTGATGGAAGAAGGGGGAGCTGGGAAAGGGGAAATAGAAGGATGTCTCAAGGGTGAAGTAAAAGAAAAGGAAAAGAGGATCTAGAAAGGAAATGAATATTAGGAAGAAGGAAAGGAGCAATAAGAAGTAGTAAGCCTAAAATACTTAAAGTATATCAAATAGAAAAAGGCCCGCAGCTGTGCCACTTTGGCATCCAGTCCCATCATATCTCAGAAGCTAAGCAGGGTTGGACCTGATTAGTACTTGGTTGGGAGACAACCTGGGAACACCAGGTGCTGTAGGCTTGGGAGAAGGACCTGGGAACCCACTCCCAAAAAATAATCAGCCATTGAAAACCCTATGAATAGCAGAGAAGCACTGACAATAGTGTTTCATCTGTTTTACATAGGGTCACTATGAGTCAGACACCAACTTGACAGTACCTAATAGCAACAACAACAAATAGAAGAAGAAATATGCACGCAAAAAAAAAAAATAACCTAAAAAACAAAAAATAAAAATTACATTAGAAAAAAGGGAAGTGAAGAAATTAAAATTAATAATGTAAAGAGGGAAGACAGAGCGAGAGAGAGAGAGAGAGAGAGAGAGAGAGAGAGAGAGGGAGAGAGGCACTGACTTGCTTCCCTACAACTCCAGTTTCTATGGAAGCTGAGGCGGTTGTATCTTGAGCCCTATGCCAGAGGTAGCCTGGCTAATTTAATTTGATCCTGTCGCCAAGCAAAAATAAGAAAAATGCCAAGGGTGCTACACTGTAGCACAGCACTTACTCCATGAAAAGCTCAGCGTTCAATCCCCAGCACAACAGTGAGAAAAAGGAAAGAAGGAAAAGAAAAAGGACTGGAGGGGCTTCTTCATGTGGCCTCTAATATTGAAGTCTGTTAGGTAGAGGTGGTGTTCAGTTGAGGATGAAGTCTTTTCATCTGACCACCAGGCTCAGAGTTGACAGTGTCTGTAATTTCCCCTCAGGAGATGGAGTCGTTCTGGTCTCCTAGGGAAGTAGGCGTTGCTTCTTAGCAAATTTCCCAAGCCTCTCAGCATGTCAATGTTCCATCTCCCCCTCTCCCTGTAACTGCCTGCTGCAGCTGTGTAGCATGCTTGGGTTGGGTAGCTCACTCCCAGGATCTCCACCAGTGAGAACTTCTGTTTTCATACCCTTAGATAGTTCAGTCTCATAGAATAGGTTCTCTCTCAAGATGACCCTGGGTCACAGCCCTCTGAGACACAGAGCTTGGGAAAGACAGTTGCTTCTCCAATGTTAAACTCCTAATCAGGAAAAGCCACTATCTCATCAGGTTCCTCCTTGGATGAGGGTTCCATATCCCCTCCCCCATGGGAAACCTTGGATGGAAATGTGTCCTACTCAGTCCCTCTTGCTGTTCAGCTCCATTCTGCAACCTGGGAACACTTCACAGTCTCCTCTGTAGTTTCTGTGCTTCTCCAGACCTTCATTCTTTGGAAGAGAGTCCATTCTTTTGTATTCTAACTCTGTTGTTTTACCACATCAAACAGGGTCTACCTTTAATCTGCCATCTTAAGTCAGAAATTGTGATTCTATTCTTATATAGTATATTTATATTCATACAGTTTTCTACTAAAGACAATTGTGGTTGGTGTTAGATGCCATTGAGTTGGGTCTGACTCATAGTGACCCCATGTACATCAGAACAAAACACTCCCTGATCTCTTAAATTAAAAATTGAGGAGTACACTTATGTACCTTCTATCACTACTTAACACACAGTGTTTCTCCACATTTTAAATTGGTACAGATTAAATGGAAGAGCTACTTTTGACCACCTTAACCACATTGGACTTCTAATAGAGATAATTTTGGATCAGACAGTTGTTTCTGACCATTTTTTATTTTTTTATTATATATTGTTGTTGTTGTTAGGTGCCATCGAATTGGGTCTGCCTCATAGTGATCCTCATAGGGTTTTCAATGGCTGATTGTTTCAGGATTGTTTCAGGAGTGGATTGCCACATCCTTCTGTTTTTCTGATGCTGGGGGTTGAACCAGTGTAGAGCAGCATCTATCAAATGAGTTAAACCCACACCCCATTTTATTATGTATACAGACATGTAATTGTATATAAATTTTATTGTAGACATTTGTAGAAATGGAGGTAGGTCGTCTGTCTCTTTTGTCCATTTTCACATGGCTCCCTCCTCCTCCTTTCCCTATTCCTTAGCACTTCTTTTCTGGTAATTCTTGCTGACAACCTAGAATATATCAGTATAAGCTTTCTCCATGTTTTCTTTGAAAAAAAGAATGAGTTTTATATGCATCTCCATCATTTCACACTGAACAACTCCTAGTGGAAACCTACCCAAGTGAAATGACTTATTCTTGTTAATGATATAAAATAAAATTAGCACATGGTGTTTCTTGACGTGAGTGTATCATAATTTGTTCAGCCATTCCCTTATTGATATATTTTATTACTGTGTGAAATGTTTTATACTGGTACCAATACTTTGATTTCTACAGGATAAATTTCTAGGACTGGGGTTGTCAGATCAAAGGACACAGAAATTTTAAGTTAATAGCTGATTACATATTACTGCTTGATCACTGCCATATGTCACATGACAATAACAAATTAGAACATTCTTTACCTTATCTCTGTCAGCAAAAAGATTTCTTCAAAGTTTTTTCTTTTAATAGTTGATCAGCAGAAAGTATATGTTGCTAAAATAATTGGTAATTCTGCAAGTATGAGTTGCTTTGAGCATACTTTTGAGTGAGCTAGGGTTATAAGCCAATTCTGTCTTTACCCCTTAGCTCACTCACTTTAAAGTTTTTGTTCGGTTTGGTTTTTGCTTTGTTTTTGTTGTGTTTTGACCTGGGGACCAAACCCAGGGCTTCATAATTGCTAGGCAAGTGGTCTACCACTGAACTAAATCCCCAACTCCTCTCTCTGTAAATGTAACAGAACAATTGATTCTTATTAACTTGATTAAACTAGAAAACCAAAAGAGCTGCTTACAAATAATTCCCAAGAACTGTCCACCCACTTATCCTGATGATAAAATATAAAAAAGAAAATTGACATGCATGACCCCTTTTTTAGTTTGCATTTTGTTGGAAGCCGTCAAACAAATGACTGAAGAAGTTTAAGATAACAGAAAATGGAGTCTCTTTTCTAACTAATCATTGAGGAAGGTAAAAGTACCAGTTCAGTGGCCTACATTTCCATGCATTTATCAAAAACTTCCACTAAACATGATGATTTTAAAGACAATCCCCCAGGGTCACCATAACAGAGAGAAGGCTTTGGAAATGGGACTTGGCCTCTGCCAGGTTTCAGTATACTTCTCTTCCCACACTCAGCTGCAGTCTGTGTAACATTTCACTGTTGGAACTTGTTGGAGTCCGCGCCCCTCACCCGAGGGTCCCAAGTGAATTGTATTTAGTATCTGTGTGCACAGTGGTGCCTCCTGTCCGAACCTCCAGTCCGGACCGGGAGGTGCATGCCCCACATAGAGTTGGCGCCCTAACAGGGACCCCACATAGAAGTGGGGGACCCACATGGAGTATGAATAAAGACCCTCATCCCTAAAGGGGACCCAGAAAAGGAGAAATCCCTATCCCGAATGGGGAATGGAAAGGAAAAACAGAAAGCCCTCTCCCGAGAAGGGTGCTTGGAGGAGGAGTAGAAACAGCTGTACTTCAGAGAGAGCCATACAGGAAGCTATACCGGAGGCCATGAGGACAATGAGCAAAGACCATGAGCAACTTACGGAAGGCCAGTGGGTCCATCCGCAGCACTAGAAGTAAGCGCCATTTTGGCAGAGCACGTGGTCAGAAATAGATGTTGGGATATCAAGTACACAAACACTTGCTTTTACTGAGATCTTAGCATTGTTCTCCAGGGTAGTGGTATCAGTTGACTCTGTGCCTGAATGCTATCAATTCCCCCTGCTTCAAGTGGCATTTGGCAGATGTAAATAGTAACTCAGTGCTGCTTAAATTATTCTTTGCTCATTGTCAGTGCTGTTTAAATTATTCTTACTCACTTTCCTATGTAATTACCTGTAACATTCTTCTTAACTCTTAGAAACACAATTTTATTCCTTATATTATTTTCTTCTTATTTTACACCTTTGCAAATGTCTTCTCTCTTCTAATCTTTCTATCTCTGGCTTCTGTTTATTTTAAATTTCTGCTTGCCAATGCTGTTGTTGTTAGGTGTCCTTGAGTTGAGTTGGACTCACAGGGACCCTATGTACAACAGAACAAAACTACCCGATTCTGGGCCAGGCACATGATCTTTTTTATGATTAAGTCCATTTTTGCAGACACTGTGTCAATCCATCTAGTTGACGTACTTCCTTTATTTTGTTGACCCATACTCTCCCAAACATGATGCCCTTCTCCAGGGATTTATCCCTCCTACCAACATGTCCAAAATACAAAGATGCAGTCTAGCCATCTTTGCTTCCATGGAATGCTCTGAGTGCACTTCTTCTAAGACAGGTCTGTTGTTTCATGGTATATTCAGTGTTCATGGCATATTCAATATTCATCTCCAGTACCATAATTCAAAAGCATCAATTCTTCTCATCTCCCTGATTTGCTGTCCAGCTTTCATAACCATATAATGTGACTGGAAATACTATGGAATGAGTCAGGTGGACCTTCATCTTCAGTGTGATATCTTTACTTTTCAACACTTTAAAAAGAGTTCTTTTGCAAAAGTGTTTCCCAATGCAATGCATCTTTTGATTTCTTGACTGCTGCTTCTGTGGGTGTTGATTGTTGAACCAAGTAAAACAAACTCTTGGACAACCTCCATCTTTTCTCCACTTCTCATAAAGTTGCTTGCTGATCCAGTTGTAAGGATTTTTGTTTTCTTGATGTTCAGGTGTAATCCATACTTTGATCTTCATCAGTAAATGTTTCAAATCCTCTTCACTTTCAGCAAGCAAAGCTGTGTCATCTGCATAACACAGGTTGTTAATGAGTCTTCCTCCAATCCTGATGCTACATTCTTCTTCATAAAGTCCAGGTTCTCAGATTACTTTCTCAGTATAGAGATAGAAGAGGTATGGAGAAAGGATGCAGCCCTGTCACACATCTTTCCTGACTTTAAACTCAGCAGTGTTTCTGTTCAAATGACTGCCTGCTGGTCCATGTAAAGATTCTTCATGAGTACAATTAAGTGTTCTAGTATTCCACTTTTCACATTATAATCCATAATTTGTTGTGATCCACACTGTCAAATGCCTTTGCATAGTACACCAAGTCATTATACTAAAAAGAATTGGTGGATGATCAACCATTTCAAGAGGTTGCATATAATTAGGAACCAATAGTACTGAAGGACGAAATGGAAGCTGTGTTTTAGGAATTGACAAAACATGAGGGTCCAGGAATTGGTGGAATACCAATTGAGATGTTTCAACAAAAAGATGCAGCACTGGAGGTGCTCACTTGTTTATGCCAAGAGATTTGGAAAATAGCTACCTGCCCAACTGACTGGAAGAGATCCATATTTGTGCCTATTCCCAAGAAAGAGGATCCAATTGAAAGTGGAAATTATTGAATAATGTCATTAATATCACATACAAGTAAAATTTTGCTAAAGGTCATTCAGAAGGGACTGTAGCACTGTGTAGACAGGGAGCTGCTGGAAAATCAAGCCAGATTCAAAAGAGGGCACAGAACCAGAGACATCATTGTTGATGTCAGATGAACATTGGCCCAAAGCAGAGAATACAAGAAAGATATCTATCTATGTTTTATTGACTATGGAAAAGCATTTGACTCTGGATCAGAACAAGTTATGGATAACATTGTGCAGAATAAGAATTGCTTACCAATAACTTCTACTTATATAAGCTTTTTTTTTCAAATTACGACTTGTACTGCTCCTTAATATCTGGGTTTTCCCTTCTTCTTGTGTGCTCAGCTAAAAACTCCCAATGTCTAATTGTATAAGCTTATCAATGAATTCTTCTTAGGCCAAGCTCTCATACTTCACCTCAATGATCATTGTCTAACTTTTAATTCAAACTTATATTTCATAATATTTTGTAGACAATCACTGTGGGGCTAAGGAAGCTGGGTGAGATGTTTTTTGGAATACAACATGGTATGTAGAGAAGAAATGGAGATATAAATCTTATAGAAAGGAATGATGAATATATCAGACATTCTGAAACTTGGATTTTTCAATAGAAAGCCCCATGTAGTTAGTAAAACTTTTAGAAAAAACAGAAAGGTAAATCAAATGGTAATAGTGTCTGGTTTCTGTTTTCTTATATGTTTGACTTAAAGTTTGAGTGAATTGATTCTCCATTTGTATTTTATTTTTACATAAATACTTTAAGCCCCTTGGAAATTTTTTTTTTCTGTAAGCTAGGAGGTACAGGTCTAAAAGCAACTGCTCCTATAGACTTATTAAACATTCCACTAATTAGTTAGATATGTTGAAATTGATATATTTAATTTGTGTATGTTTTGTTTACATCCTAAACTTTATTGAGTCAGTCTTACTATTCTGGTCTCAGTATTTTAACTTTTTAAGTACTGCTATTTTGTGATACATTTCCATTATCTCTTAAAAATCATGGATTATGTAAGAATTTTTTACAAAAATATTGATATTTTAAATTACCAGTTTAGTGTGTGTTGTGGAGCACATTAATTTCATTTGGAAACCCATCCAGAATATTATTGCATAATTCTTGTTGGAAACAGAGTCAAGTACATGTATTTGTTCTTAATGTGAACCTAATATAAAAGGCAAGTTTCAATTCGAAAGATCTTTGTGTGATGCTATGGAACTTGTTTTTAAAAAGTGTTACTTAACAAATTATATACCCTGGCAACTAAACAGCAAGAAAAGAGATAATGAATCTAGTCATGACTTGAGTGGACAATTAACAATTATATCATGAAAAGACTGATATCATCAATCTCTTTGCTGAGCGGTCTGGTTAGCATTTAAACCTGGAAAGCATCCAGAGCTTACCAATTAATGGCAATGTTTCTTATCTGAGCTCATTTGAAAGGACTTTTAAAAGTCTAGACAATGAAGACTAGATTACCCTAAATTTTATCTCTATGGTACATAGGCATGGCTCACTTTGGATGATTTTACCTCAAAAAGGCAACACCACCATAGCCTAACTTGACCTACAACCCTAAATAATAAACATTTGAGTTCACTTTATGTATCTACTCTTCAGTTTTTTTATGAGTACTTAATAAAAATAAGTTTAAATAAAATAAAATTAAATAAAAATAAGTATGCTTTTGGGTCCACAGTGTTCCTTGGAGGCAAGGATGGCTAGACTGTGTCTTACTTATTTTGGACCTGTAGTCAGGAGGGACCAATTCCTGGAGAAGGACATCATATCTGGGAAAGTAGCAGGTTACTGAAAAAAAGGAAAACCCTCCACTAGATGGACTGACACAGTATCTGCAACAATAGGCTGAAACGTAAATAAGATTGTGTGCCTGGCACAGAATTGGGGAGTGTTTTGTTCTGCTGTACATAGTGTTGCTGAGTCAGAGTTGACTCACTGGCACTTAAAAACAACTTAGGTTTGATGTAAGTACATAGTACCCAAGAGGATATACCCAATAGGATATAAATATATGGATATGAAGCTGCACAAAGAAAATGTTTAAAGAAATAGTTTATAATATGAGAACTGATGGCATCAACCAAGGAGAGTATATAGAATTAAAATAGAAGAGTATGGGATGAAACCTTGAGGAATATGAAAATTTAAAAGGTGGTAGTGAAATAGAAGCCAATAAACTAAGGAAAGGTTTTCATGGGAGAGCAAGGTATCACGAAAACTGAGAAAAGAATGGGAACACTCAAAGGAGAAAGGATTGATTGTAAAGCATCCATTGGATTTGAAAACTAGTCACTGTGAACTTACCACAAGACATCTCTGTGTGAAATTTTAGCTTTAAGAGGGTAGAAGAGTTAGTGGTAAGTGAGGCAAGGAAGATATTGCTTTGCTTTGGGGTGGGAGGAGCTGCAGGTACAAAATATAGTTATATATGGAGGGCACTGTGGAGTCAAGAGGCATTTGTAGCTGGGGAGATTCTTGAAGAAACATATAAATAGAGACAGATTCAGACAGTGTGTTAATAATTAATGGAGTATGGAATAGGGAATGTACCTCGTGGTGTAGCGCTTGCCTAGCTTGTTTGAGTCTCTGGGTTTGATTCCTGGTCTCACACATACAAAATAATTGCGTTAATTAGTGAATGGAGTGAAAAGATATATTATGACATCTTCAGGGAGTTATCATGAAAATTAAATGAGACATAAAGATTAAATGCATGAAAAACCCCTTAAAATTTTCCTGCTTCATAGTAGGTAAAAGTGTCAGGCATTAATATTAATGAGCAGAGAAACAGACAGGCAAAACATGAGGTAAATGTTCTAGTAAAATTTTATTAAGGTGCTTGTACTAACACAAATTTTTCCTTTAAATTAACAGTTATAATTATCTTACATATAATTTCCCATTTTGTTTACTTTAATGTTATTCATAGTTTCCCAATTTACTGCAAAGCCTTTAATGTGATTCTGCAGATGAGTCCACACGGCAATGTATAATTGTTAGATTGTTTCAGTTTATCATTTTAAATACTATGGGTTTCTTTGTAATGTTGGCATTTTATTTCTCTTAATTTTTTTCTTACATTTCTAAAAGTGGTATTACCGAGACAAAAGATATGGCCTTTTTCAAGTCCTTTTTATTTCCAAATTTTACTCCAAAAGGACATATGGACCCATAAGAAAGTAGAAACAGGTGGAGCTATGGAATGATAGGAATGGGTCTGGAGGGAGTAGGTGGGAAAATGTATTAAAGAGTATTAAATTGTATTAAAGCGAACTGGGAAAAGGACAAGATAGAGCAGAAGGGCACACAAAGAAAAGGGAAAGAGGGACAGAAGAACCTCACAAATTTGCTTTGGATGAGTCATGAGGTGTTTTCTCCAATATATTAGCTTGTAACTGGAATTCATACGAAGAATAAAACTGGGATCACATGATTTTTGATCAGAAGAAATGAGATTTTGGTTGAAAGAAATGGATAGTAATCCAAGAAATTCACAAAGCTTTGGAGCATTGAGGAGATGAAGTAAATATACATGCCTAAGCCTTGACTAATAAGCTTTAAATAACATATATGAATATACCATGGACTGCCAAAAGAACCAACAAATCTGTCCTAGAAGAAGTGCCATCAGAGTGCTCCTTGGAAGCAAGAATGGCCAGACTGCGTCTTATGTATTTTGGACATGTAGTTAGGAAGGAGCAATCCCTGGAGGACATCATGTTTGGGAGAGTTGCAGGTCAACAAAAAAAAGAAAACCCCTCAACCAAGTGCATTGACACAGTGTCTGCAACACTGGGATTAAACATAAATAAGATCATGTGCCTGGCACAGAGTAGTGTTTCATTCTGCTGTAGGGTCGGTATGTACTCAACAGCACCTAACAACAAAAACATGGCAGAATAAAAACACCTTAGGGTAATAGGTTATAATTAGAAAGAAAGAAAAAGTAAAACAGGTGGCCTATTATAAAGAGGTTCATGACAGTGAGTTCATTTAATTGAAATCCTTATCCCTGGGGAAACATGCTAGAAGAGGAGCATTCCTGTTGAGGTTGACGGGGGTGATATGTATGTGCTCCTATGTTTTTCAAGAGAGGCTAAGCTTGATAGCTACTATCAGCAGGAGGAACCAAGGAAAGGGGATGTAAATCCCATGGAACCAAGGGAAGTTCTGATTTAAAGTCAGAGCTTTGATTTTTTTACATTATCAGAGTCCTAAATTCCAGCAGGCATGGAAATTCCCATGTGGAATTTTCGAGGGGAAGTCTGACAAAACTAGTTTGATTTGAGACCCAGATAATATGAAGTATGAGTATCAAAACTAGCAAATACTTTATTTGACTTCATGTCTGAGATGGTGAACGTTTATGTTAACTGTACATAGAAATTGGTGAAACTTGAGGTAGAGAACATAGAAGGCCTCACACAAAAACTCCCCTGTGCTCAAGCTTAGTAGAAAGAGTGAAAAACCTCTAAAGAGATGAAATGAACCACAAGGAAGTTAGGGACTCAACCCTATCATCGAGTACTTGCCAGCAGTTTACCATGGCAGAAGGGAGATACTCCACATAGTTTACTACAACAATAGTGATTTTAATAGTCATTATTTACTGAGATTTTGCCATTGTACATTGTGATCATAACTTCTCCTTATTTTAGTTCTGTGATTCAGGATCTCGGTCTTAGACATGAGGAATACTAAGATTTAGAGCTATTCATTAATTTTCCTAAGCTCACATAACTATTAAGTGGCAAAGAGAAGATTTGACTCCGAGCATGTTGATGTAAAGAGCTTATTCATCATTCACATGAAATATTGAAACTTTTAAGAAGAAAGCACCTACTTGTGTTGAAAGAGATGAGAATTATTGCAGCAGAGCTTCAGAATTATGTTCTATTATACAGTGAGTGGTCATTAGTGAGGACTGAATTACTGCTTCAGGGAAATTTCAGACTGGATGACATCTCTAGTCCTTTCCAATCAGAGGATCCTGTGACTCTAACATCCCTCAAGACATGATCTTCTAGAGAGTGACTCAGTGGCTTAAGGGAAAAACATCACTCTCTGACTCATTATAACCCTTTCACTGTTTAGCAAGCCACCATTATGGACTTATTGGTAAGATACAGGCAGTGAGATTAACAAAACATAGCTTCCTTCTGAAAAATATTCAAGAAAACTGAGTAAAAACACTTGGAGGAGGAAGGAGAACGACTTAATTCATAGTGGCATTGTGGACTCAGCACTTTAACGGTATATTTCATTGTGCATATTTATGTGAGCAAGGATATAATCCTTTTAAATTATTTTAATTCCTGGGTTTCCATGGGATTTCAGATGAAAAAGAGCTATGATTTGAACTCTGTGGATACTTACCAGGGAAGAAGGAGTTGCATTTAGCATGTGGCATAAGAAGAGAATTCAGGATTTACTGTATATTCTCAAATCTAATCTGCATCCTTCCAACAGTTTTAGAGGGCTACAAAATCAGATTCAGATAGAATCAGGTGCAGATTAGTGCAATCAACCTCAAATCCAGTCAACATGAGATTCTAATCTGCAAAATCTAATCCATGGGGTTAGATTTGAGAATAAATGGAATAGGGAGATTTCAGGTCCTATTCTACTTCCTGTTCTGCTTTTGTTGCTGACTCTATGATCATGGATGTGTACTCAATTTCCATCAATCACAGTTTCTGTATCTCAAAAATGGGCTAGATAATATATTATTTCATTTAATTTCATTTCTAATATGAACCCATTTAAAAAAATCCATCCACTTATATATTGTTGTTGTTGTTAGGTGCCGTCAAGTCGTGTCCTACTCATAGCGACCCTCATAGGGTTTTCAATGGCAGATTATTTCGGGAGTGCCTTGGGAGTGGGTTGCCACATCCTTCTCCCATTTTTCCCATGCTGGGAATTGAACTCGGGACCTCAGAGACTGAAGAGCGGCACTCTACCAACTGAGCTAAATCCCAGCCCACTTATATATTAAACATTTATTTTTATTAGACAATGTACTATATAGTAGGTTGTATTATAATGAACAAAATATAGTTTCTGCTTCAATTAGCTTAAATTTAAGGGAAAAGACTCCTCCAAACACTAAAGTTGAATAAATTTGAAATTATAAAGAGACACGAGTGAATGATGTTCTAGAGACCAAGGAAGGAAAAAGTTTGAGAAAGCCTGAGATTATCCGGTATCATATGCTGAAGATAGTAGAGCCAGATGAGGATGGATTTTCACCATTGGATTTTAGTTTTAATTGGATTTCATTCTGGCCTGTCATTGGTAAGTTAGAGCAAGAACAGTTTCAGATGGTACAAAGGGACGATAGCAATACTGAAGGGCATTTGGAAAATGAGAAGACAGATGACTCTTCATGGGAATTTAGCCATGAAAGGAGGCAGGAAGGCAAGGGTGCTTAAGGAGAAGTTTGGATTGCTTGAATAAGTTTCTTACTTTATTTAATATTTCCAACTCTCAGTGGTTGCCTCCTTCTTTGACATTTTTACTAATGACTTAAACAGGGGCATTTTTGTTTTTACGTGGATTACTATTGACGTGGAGAATTGTAACAGTGTTACTCTGAGGACTGTAGCATTATCCAAGATGACTGTTTAATAAAGGGAGTCCTATAAATTGGATAATATTTGGGGAGTGGAGCTTTACATGTGTTCAAAAGCCTGACACATCCGCTATTTTTCATCTTTTTATTTTCTTATTTGCATACTCTTCACATTTCAAATTGTTTGTCAAATCACATGTGAATGTTTTAACTTCTGTGCTAAGGATTATGCCAACACCCACATTGGAAGGAAGAAAGTCAGTAGAATTATGCAATTTTAAGATGCAATTGTCTCCACAGGGGGCACATCAAAAACCCCTACATATCCCAGGAATTGAAAAAGTGTAAAAGCACAGTGTTCAATAAAAAAACATTATATTATTAAACAGATTTAATTATACAATATTTGGGAAAAAAGACAAGGATGTAAACCCTACACAACTAAATGATTAAACACACCAATCCCTAGAAAGAGAATCTCATTGCAGAATCAATATCAAAGACATAGAAGAAAAATACAGAATACAGAATATTCACTAGTTTTTAGACCAATGTCTGGCATGCTTTTAAAGTCTTTAATTGAAAAGATAGGTGCTCTTCATGAGAATACATGTGGTTTGCTATATAACATAGAGTAAAATGTTAATTTTCTAAGATTTAGATGACAATTTGTTCCTTGACTGGCATAAATTCTCCAAACAGCAAGGAACAAAGGCTGCAAATATAGGAGAAGAAGGGAGGGTCAATAATTTGGTTTTCTCTGAGGATTATACAGATGTGGATTCAGCAAATAGCAATCCAAATAGCATCCTTCCTTGGCAAATGACAATGGCACCTTGAGGGTATATGGTGCAGGATAAGAAATTACCTGATCACTCCCATTACATTTCAACTTCATTGGGGGAAAGTGTACCATTGGCTGCATGTAAGGAAACTGTTTCTTTTCAGCCCTAGAGCAGAGAACAGGTCAGACCAAGTGGTTCTTTCCTGCACAGTGGTAAGCATGTTCTTGGCTGAGAGAGAAAAAGCAAACTCCTTCATAAAGATTAGCATATTTGCCCAATTAATTTATTTCACATTTTCTATCCTTAGTTTCTTGGGAATCTTTTCTCTCTCACAAATCCAATCTGCATGTGATTCTATCCTGCATCTGATTTTGTAGCCTTCTAAAAGAGTGGAAAGGCTGGGTTTTAGCTCAGTTGGTAGAGGGCTGCTCTGCACTCTCTGAGGACCTGGGTTCAATCCCCAGCACCAAAAATATGGGAGAAAGACATAGCAAACTACTCCCAAACAAATCCCCAAACAACCAGCCATTGAAAACCCTATCAGGGTCACTATGAGCTGGACACGACTTGACGGCACCTAACAACAAAAGTGTTGAAAGGATGTGGATTAGATTTGAGAATATATAGTCCTTAGTTTGGGGTTTTGTTTGTTTGTCTTACAAACCACATTTCTTGCTGTCATTTGCCAAATTCAATAGCAAACAAGTGTCACACACCATACTTTGTCTGCTTTCTGTCCAATTTTGACAATTAAATTTATAGACCTGAGTCTCCAGTCTGAGGTGGTGGCATGTTGTTGTTGTTAGGTGTGTCGAGTCAGTATCCAACTCATAGCGACCCTCATAGGGTTTTCAATGGCTGACTGTTTCCGGATTGCCTTGGGAGTGGATTGCCAGGTCCTTTTCCCATTTTTGCAGTGCTGGGAATTGAACTCAGGACCTCAGAGACTGCAGTGCAGCGCTCTACCAACTGAGCTAAATCCCAGCCCATGAGGTGGTGGCATAGATGGGACAAAAGGTTAATTTTGTGTCAGGCTTGTGGAATGCTGTGTAGGAAAGAAAGCTCTCTGAGACCCTATAAGCCTGAAGTAAATGACAAATACAAGTGTTTATCCTTTATGAATCCTGCAGAAAATTGAAAGGACACAAACATAAGATTTGCTGTCACTTCTGAATCATTTACGCCTGAAACTAAATAATACTCCTTACCTTGGGAATTCTATTGAATATGGATGTGCTTGGCATCTCCAAAGTTAGCATCTGCGACTCACACATCATGCTTCTCAGGCAAAGGAAAGATTTCTTAATTTGGAAAGTAACCATTTTTTCACTCATACTGAAATAAGCCCTTGTTAGAGTAGACAAAAGATTGGTTTCAGAAGTTGCATATGGACTCTCTCTGATCAGTCAGTACTCTCAAACAAGACCCATGTTCAAAACTCAAGGAAAATCTCAGAAGTGAGTCCAAGAATGACAAATGGACTAAAAATGCAGCATTTGCCACAGTCCATAGGTTGCATACAAAGAAAACTGAAAGGCAGAACAAGGAGTAACATGGCCACTGATACTACCAAAATGCAAAAGATAATCTCAGAATGTCTTTATACATATTTTGTGTCTTTGAAAATGTCTCAGATTTGCAATGGAAATCTGAAAAACATTGGCCCTTTCAAAGCTAGCTACCTATGAAGCAGAGATGAGGATCTGCACCAAGTTAAAAAAAGAAAAGAAAAGAAAAGAAAAAAATTTCAAAAACCATCCTTAAAACCCACATCTACCTCCACCTACCCTCCCATGTCTGCAATTCTATCAGTCATATGCAAGAATCATGAAAATGTACTTGGTCCTTATTATATTCAATATGTGAACTTGCCAGCAATTTTCAATATGAAATGGCTTATTACTATCATCATCTTTATAAACATACTGTGAATCCCTAAAAAAAAATATTTCTCTTCAGGAAAAAGAGAGGTATGTGGTAGATTTTATTAACAGAAAATAGTTGTAATAGGGATGGACAATTTTGTTTTGCATTTTTAAATTCAAAGACCAAGGTGTGATATGAATCAAAGTTTTATTGCTTAGAACAACAGAAATGCTACCAATTTGAGATTACTCATTTGCTTTGCTTTTATTTTCTATATGAATAGAAGAGGAAGAATCACACAAAGGATTTTGCTGTAGCCTTGTATCTCTGATTTAACTGAAGCCAAGAAATAGCATTCATGTGTGAAAGAAGTCAGTTATTGCCAAATTAGTTCACTGACATTTGGGATAGGGATAGAGAATTTAAAATGGTTAGTCTCAGACATTATAAACACAATCCTTGGAACAGCCCTTAAATAGCAGAAATTTCATTATTGTAGGTCAGAAAAGCTGAGTTATGTGAAGATAGAACTTTGAAGTAACAAGATATGGAATATTTTATTTTTTTCATAAAACTTTCAAATATAATTAGATCTGAAGCTCCTCACCCTTAATCAGAAACCATTTACCTGCATTTCTATAATTGGTAACAAGAATTACTCCTTGCACTTTTCTTTCCAATTTCTTTGCCCCATGGTACTTTGGCAAGAAAAATAAATGCTTAATAATTTTTAATAAAATATACACATCTATAAAACTTTGTAGTGATGCTGAGCATATTCATTCTCTTTTCAGTAATTAAAAATATCACAAAATACATTTAAAATATGCACTGTATTTTGTTATATACAATAAATCCACATTTACTATGTAAACATTTATTATGTCAATTAATGAATCTATAGTTAAGTAGAGGTATGCAGGTATAATATATAAAGGTATCTAAATATAATGAACAATATATAATATAAATTAATAGTAGTTTAAGGTATTTTTACAGTAATTTTGACTTAACTTTATGTTGACCTAATTTTCTAACTTAAAAAAAAAAATAACCTCTGGGTTGGGAATGTAGCTCAGTGGTCAAGCAGTTGCCTAGCTTTGGTTAGGCTCTGGGTTTGAACCTCAGTACTGCAAGAGAAAACAGGAAAAAAATTAAGTTAAGATATAATGTTGCCACAAAGGTATTCTTGCAATTAGTATAGATGGTTTCTCCTTCAATGCTACATTCATAGGGAAGTTTACATAAAAAGATTTATTCAAGAGGGGCGTGGTGGTGCAGGCCTGTAATCCCAGGGACATGGGAGGCAGAGGCAGGAGGATTGCAAGTTCAAAACTAGAGGTAGTCTGCATAATTTAGCAAGACCTTGTTTCAAAAATGTAAAAAAATGGGCTGAGGGTGCAGCTCAGTGGTCCAGCACTTGCAAAGCATGCAAGCATGATGCCCTGGGTTCAACCCCTAGTACTGAAAAAAAAAAATACTATTCATAGAACTCAGTATGATGACTACTATTTGTCAGGTACTCATAAATTTTAATGCCAAATATTCCTGTCTTTTCTTAAGAAAGAATATCATGTCAAAGTGGTAGCACATACCTATAATCCCAGCATTTGGGAGGCTGTGGCAGGAAGATCATGAGTTCCAGGCCAGCCTGGGCTTTAGTAGCAAGTTCAAGTTAAAGCTTGGGCTACATAGTGAGACTTAGTCTCATAAAAATTAAAACAAAACCAAAAACAAAAAAAGAAAAAGGAAAAAGCAGAAAAAAAAAAAGAAACAATGTCATGCTGATTGCAAGATGATGCTTCAAATAACAAGAAAATTATGAAACGGTGTATAGATTATAGTCAAATTCAGAGACTCAAGTAATGAATGGAAGATATTTCATGAAGAGTGGGAAGAAAAGTTTAAGAAGTAAAAGAAATTGTATATTGGTTGGTTTCAACTGAATTTAAAATTTTAGGTCTCCCTTTGAGAAGTCACTGTCATTGGAAAGCAAAAGCTCTTTATTTTATAACAGAAGAGAGTGCTGATTGTAGTGTAGGAGACACAAGATTCTACTGACGAAGACCCAAAAGTAGAACAATAATATTAACTTTCTTTAAGTGGTTGAAAATGAACTAGCCAAGTGCAGCACAATGATGACACCATTTGTATTTATTGTACTTTTCCAACTGGGTACTATTTTTTCCATCTTGAGTACTCACTGAACAAGATGTCAGTTGATGACTCTCTGATCTTTGACATGTAAGTATGGTTGTCATGAATTCTTTTCCACCCAAAGTATGCCCTTTTAAAGTCCAATGTCCTCCTTAATTTCTGTAAATTCCACTAGGGTGTGAGGTGGTAACAAGTTAAATGTTCATGGATCTCAGCCTTCAAACTCCTGCATCAGTCAAAATAACTCAGGTTATGAGTTACCTTACCCCCCAATATCCTATTGCATTTGGGCGACACATTGAGTCATACATGAAATTTCTCTCAAAAATGCAGTCCATGTCTCATCATCCCCAACCTGTTCCCAAGACTTTTGGAAATAGATATTATAATTGGTAGAGGAGGACAGACAAACAGTCAACATCATAGCACAGCTTCAATTTCAACATAATCACTGTAGTTCTTAAAGTCCTTTACCTTCCCCAACTTTGAGATCTAGTTTCTGCCCATTACTCTGAGTGGTGTTCAGGGATATGACTTCTGTCTTTCCTATTCCTCTCTTTCTCGAGATAAAAGACAAAAACAACAAAACAACAAAAAGTTGTTATTATGAAACAATATGGAAAAGCTGGGCACAGTGGTTTATGCCTGTAATCCCAGCTAATGGGGAGGCAGAAGCAGCCTGTGTAACTTAACAAGACCCTGCCACAAAATTAGTGGATGGATTAGAGTCATTCCCAAACATGTTTTTATGAGATGTTTAGCTGTTCTCCTTTCCATTTGAATTGAACAATGTATGTTGTTGTTGTTGTTGTTGTTAGGTGCCATCAAGTCGGTATCCGACTCATAGCGACCCCTTGTAGGGTTTTCAATGGCTGACTGTTTCGGGATTGCCTTGGGAGCGGATTGTCAGGTCCTTCTCCCATTTTTGCCGTGCTGGGAATCGAACTCGGGACCTCAGAGACTGCAGCGCAGCGCTCTACCAACTGAGCTAAATCCCAGCCTGCGAACAATGTATAAGGAATGGTAATTATATATGGAGAATCATCTAAAAAGTTAAATATCTTGTTAAATGTACCTTACAAATTGCATATACATAGACTTTCTCTTCTTCACCCTCTTCCTCCTCCTCCTTTTCCTTCTTCTTCTGTCTCATTTTTTTTTTTTTTCCCTAGACAGGGTTTTGCCATGTAGCCCATGCTGGCCTCAAACTTCCAATCCTCCTGCCTCAGCCTCCCAAATGCTGGAGAATTTATTTTTTACTCTGTGCTGATGGCCAATATTTACCAAATCTGTTTTCAGTTGCAGCTCTGCCTATGGAAAGAAACAGTTCTTCACACTTGTTATTTCCCTGTGATGCAGAATTATTCTTTATGCTGGGTTTTAGCACATAGCCGGATTATGCTTCAAAGGAGAGTGTTCATACAGACAAATCTATAAGGAATTTTGTACTCTAGATATGTTGTTGTTGTTGTTGTTCTTGTTAGGTGCCATCGAGTCGGTATCTGACTTACAGCGACCCTCATAGGGTTTTCAATGGCTGACTGTTTCGGGATTGCCTTGGGAGTGGATTGCCACGGGAGTGGATTGCCATATCCTTCTCCCATTTTTGCAGTGCTGGGAATCGAACTCAGGACCTCAGAGACTGCAGAGCGGCGCTGTACCAACTGAGCTAAATCCCAGCCCCTAGATATGTAAGAAATAGTATTTCAAGGGGGCAGATTTATCATTGGTGACAAGTGCTCAAGAGCAACTACGTGTGTTTTCCTTTTCAGATAGGATGATCTTTGCAGAAAGTTACAGAACTATTAAAAAGAAACCAAAGAAAGCGAAAGAAATATAACTTTTATGTATCCAGGCTATGTAGTTGTTGTTAGGTGCCGTCGAGTTGCTATCCAACTCATAGCGACCCTACATACAACAGGTGAAACTGTATTATTAGTGCTTCTCTGCTATTCATAAGGTTTTCAATGGCTCATTGTTTCTTGGGAGTGGGTTGCCAGGTCCTTCTCCCAACCCTACATCACCTGGTGTTCCCCAGTGGTCTCCCATGCAAGTACTTACCAGGCCTGACCCTGCTCAGCTACTGAGATTTGACAGATGCACCATAGCTGCAGGCTAGGCTATGGAGAGGAATGTTGAAAATAGATTGTGCCTATAAAAGAAAAAGCATAAAGGAAATTAATGTTTATAGACATAGTATTAAAAGTATGTGTGTAATTAATAGCATAAAAATCTTCCCAAAGTTGATATAAAGGTGTGTCCAAAACCACAATTCAGAAGGCTTCTTGCCTCCAGCAGTCACAAGCAGGGTAATTTGAGGGAGCTTAAGTTAAGTCTCAGTGTCTCAGTTTCTTTACTTGTAAAGTGTGGACAACAATAAGATCTACCTCAAAGATGAAATATGTGATGCATGTAGAATATTAATTAACAATTTGGAGCACAGGAAGAGCCCAAAAGATAGTTCTTATGATTTTGGAACCAGTAATAAAAATGTACCTGAATGATACAATTATACAGTTATGGTACCATTTTGGATTTATCAATATCAGTACAATTTTCCACTCAGGCAAATGATGGTTTCACATGGCTATCTAAAGACTAGAAAACAGACACTATTATTGTTCATTGTTCATTTGAATGGAATTTTCTTCCAGTGCTAGAGATCAAACCCAGGGCTTTGTAAATGCCAGCACACTTTATCATTGAGCTACACCATGAATCTCTTTTTTATATTTTTCATTTTGAGACAAGGTCTCACTACATTGTGCAGGCTGCCTCGGGCCTTGAATCTGTGATCCTCCTGCCTCAGTCTCCTGACTTGCTGAGACTACAGGCATATGCCACTGCATATGGCCTGGGCCTTGCTGTTTTGTTTTGTTTCTTTTTTTGTTTCTTGGAATGTTTCTTTTGAGACAAAGTCCCACATGTAATCCAGGCTGGCCTCGAATTCTGTAAATCTTCCTGCTCAGCCTCCCATGTGCTAGGATTACTGGTGTGTACTACCACACCAGGCAAAAAAGAGGAACTCCTATTGTTTGTGACAACATGGAGTGAACCTGGAGGACTTTGTGCCAAGTGAAAAGGGCCAATCACAAAAGAAACACTGCATGAGTCCACTTAGATAAAGAATCTAAAATAGTCAAACTCATTGAAGCAAAGAACATAACTGTGGTTCAGTAAATACAGTTAACATGCTTAACATGATTAACATGCTAGGGGAAGGAATAGGTTCTAGAGATCCACTCTATGATAATAGTCCCTAGAGTTAGCAGTGTGGTATTGTGCACTTTAAACTTTATCAAAAGAGAAGATCTTATATTGTTTTCACCACAAGAAAATAAATAAGCTTCAAAATAAACACACACACACACACACACACACACACACACTGGTCCCTTTGGGGGATGTTGCTGTGTCACATACCTTGATGAGGGTGATGGTATCAGTGCTGTTTGCATGCCTCACAAAAGTGGAATTATGAAGTTTTTATCTTTCCATGATAATCATCTATTCTATCATGAAGTACATAATAAATACTTTACTGACCAGAGATCATCAGAAACTGGATGGAATGGAAAGAAATTGAAAATGCAAAAAATCAATGGAAAAATAGGAATGAGTAAAATCTATATTGGGGCTGGGATTTAGCTCAGTTGGTAGAACGCTACTCTGCAGTCTCTGAGGTCCCAGGTTCGATCCCCAGCACTGCACATAATGGGAGAAGGACGTGGCAATCCACCCCCAGGGCAATCCTGAAACGATCAGCCATTGAAAACCCTATGAGGATCGCTTTGAGTTGGACATGTCTCGACGGCACCTAAGAACAACAACAAAATCTATATTGGTAAGGATTGATTATTTCCCATAATAGTTAAAACATCTGAACACATGATATAGGAAATTATGTAATATGCTCCATTAGGTAAACTATGAGAGATACAGAATAAGTGATAATTGCATTTCAAAAAAATCTAAAGACATTGTGTGCTTCATAATTGCTTTTATCTGCTTCATGCAATAGCCATAGAATGGATTTTTTTTCCCTTGTGGTTGGCAGAACATAGGAAAGTAACAAGAAGAGATAAATATATTTTTAAAGAAAGCAAATAGGAGTTGATGATGGTCTAGACAGATGAGGCAGTTTAGAAGCACACTAATGTTCCAGAGGACTCAGAAGTTGCCACACTTACCAAATGGAAGGAATGGGCAATATTCAATATCACAGGAAGGGAAAATTCCAAATGCAATCATGTAATTCATTTGTTTCCCAAATGACCTTTTAAACAGTTAAATATTTTAGACATGAAGACAAATTTTCAATGAGACTCAAATGCATTATTTAGGTGAGCAGATGTTTCTTTTGCAGTCATTTCAAAACCTCTCAGTGCACAATCAAAGGAAACAGGCTTAACTCACAAAAGGCAGTCTTAATCATCACTATTCAAGTGTTATCCCACAGATAAAGTTTTAATTATTGTCTTTCCAAGACCCCATCTCCCATGGATTCCTGTCTCCAGGGAAGAAATGTTAGTAAAAATAGACACTGCTATTTAAGTGTCTCAGTAACACTGGGAAAAGATGGCACAAATTTGAAGCCCTCGTAGCTGAACAGCACTATTGGTAAAGAGGCTTGTGTCAGGGTTCCAAGGAGGCTTCCTGACCCCAGGATGCAGCTGAGGAGCAGAGGCCACCTGCAACAGGAAGTGACTACACAGCTATGGGACCATCATGCCCAGAGATGCCACGAAGAGGTGGAGAGAATTGACTGGCAGGGTTCTGTGAGGTAGTTTCCAGCATCTCCACCAAAATGTTGGAGATGTGACTTTGCAAATAATCCCTGGAGACCCAGAGATTTCATCAGTAATGACCACATCAATTAGAGATTTCTGTTGGAAGCTACAGATAGCAACTCAGGTGATACAAAAAAAAAATTCACTCATTAGGACAAGGGAACACCCTTGCAGATTCAAAGAGAGGCAGGAGAACAGGGCAGAGGAAGGGCACAAACCGGCGCAGCTCTGAGTAACAGATAAGTCATTCTCTGGATCTGCTACCTCTGTGGATTTTGGTCCTACTTTCAGTAATTTTTTTTCACTCTATTTGTGATTTAAGTTCCAGAAAAAGCAATTGATTTGCCTAGCTTCAGTGACATGCTCACTCTGGCTAAGGCAGACCACAGTGTCTAGATTGGCAGATTCCATGCAATAGGATATTAAACGGACTGAACACTATGAGGACAAAGAAAATGCTCCCAAAGAAAAATCAGGGTCTTGTTATAAAATCAAGTCTATTTTGATAGGAGAAAATGTGTTAGAACCATTTAAGTTTAGTTAATTATTAGAATACTTGGCACTTTGGCATGAAACACCAATGAAAATAATTACAAAGAAGAAAAGCTATCTGTGTGCAAGACCAAAATAGAGCCCACATGGAGCAAAGTGTGGGAAGTGAGGCTGGTGCCAGGGAAGGAGAGAGGAGGCAAGGCAAATCAGGTTGTACATGGAGAGAAAAAGGACAGAACTACGGGCCAGTCTTTCAAATTTCTAAATGCACATGTGACATCCTTGAGAACAGAGACCATGTTTTATTCATACTTGTTTTCACAGCTTCGCCTCTCTGAATTATACAGTAGATAACAATTTTGCTGAATTATTGGTTGCTAAATAAATAAATGAGCAAAAGGATAGATGAATGAATGGATAAATTGAAGACAGATGACCTGAATAATACCACTTGGGCCAACAAAAATAGATGAACTGCAAGCTTCTGGTTGTTATTGGGTGTCATCGAGTCTAGTCCAACCCTCATAGAGTTTTCAGTGGCTAATTGTTTTGAGATGTTTTGGAAATGGATTGCCATGTCCTTCTCCCATTTTTTTGCAGTGTTGGGGATGGAACTTGGGTCCTCAGAGAGGGCAGAGCAGCGCTCTACCAATTGAGCTACCTGCACGAGGCTAGCTAGTTCTTATTAAGGCAGAAACTCCCAAATCAAATTCAGACTATTAGGTTAGCTACAAGACATTTTGTGATCCACAAATAAAGTCCTAAAGTATCTTCCAGAAAGTATAAGGTTTCAATTTGCTTTGATTCCGTGCATTCAAAAAATATAGTTGGTCAGCCTCAGACAACATGTGTCACCGAGAAGTGATGATTTCAATGCCATGGCTTTTACAAATGACCTAAAATGTCCTAAAATTGCCTCATCCTCTAACTATTCTGTAATTGATGTCTAGCCATGTTGATTGCTATTCCCCCCCAGAGAGTTTTCTAAAAGAATACCTAGAATAACTGCATAAAATATTCAAAGTAACAGTGAACTTTGACAAGAAATGGGAAATAATACCTTGATCCAACACTTCCTCAGAAATCTGGGTGAAATTGTCACAATTCAGCCAGGATCCTCGTATTTTACATGTCTTATTACTTAGAACCTTTCCTATTTTAGGAAAGGAAAATCAATGAGTACTATAATCTACTGTTGTGTAGTCAGTGTCTTTGGAGTGGAGATTACATGATTTGGGGTCTTATAGCAAAGTTTTGCTTGCTATAACTTCCTAAGACCTATGGCATGTGTGGCTGGACAGTGGGTTGTGGTTTCTAATGTGACTTTTTACAAACAGACTAATTAGAAGTTTTTTATGTTTTGCTTCTCCTGCTCAGTATATTCACTTTGTTGATTGATCTCCAGACTGTTTCCGTCTTGCAAAACTGAAGCACTACTGCTCATGAAACAACTCCCCACTTTCCTGTCCTCCCAGCCCCAACAAACACTGCTCTACTTTCTATTTCTAGGAAATTGCCTATTATAGACACTTTATGTTGGATGGATCATACAGTATTTTTTTTCCATTACTGGGGGTTGAACCCAGGGCCTCCTCTAATCCCTATTTTTATTTTTTGAGACCAGGTCTCACTAAGTTACCAGGCTGCCTCTGGCTTCAAACTTGCAATCCTCCTGCCTCTGCCTCTTGAGTCACTGGGATTACCATGCCTGGCTGTTCTTGTCTTTTTTGACTCTTGACTTTTGACAGTCTATTTCATGTCATCTCTTCAAGCCTCATCCATGTTGTACAAGGTTTCAGAATTTCCTTCTTTTTCAAGGCAAAATGTATTGCTTTGGGTGTAGATGCACATAGCATTTATACATTCACCTGTTGACCATTCGCCTTGCTTCCATCTTTTGGCTACTGTGAATAATGCTGCTATGCACATAGATGTACAAACATATCCCTCTGAATATCACATAAGTGATACAGTGTCAGCATCCAGCTGCATCTACATCTTTCATTCTTTAGGAAGTTGTTACAAGTGTCTCCAAATTAAAGGCAATATTGTGATCATTAATTAAGAACACAGTTATAATGATAACAATTTTTTAAAGCTTGATATAATTGCGTACTTATTGCATGTCCGGAGCAGTGCCAGGTACCCTACATAAGCCTGAGACTCATCAATGTTCTATCCCTGTGGCATACCTGCATTTTCCAAAGCATGAATCTACAATTTAGAAGAAGTCATATTAAATAATCCCTTGATATATTTTTATTTCTTGAACTATCGCATGTTTTGTCTCAGCATATGCTAGGGGCCATATATATACCTTTAAAAGAACTTTCCAATACTCTTGAAAAATATAATGTGAAACTAACTTCATGCGATATAATAATGGTCTAGACCTCACCTTTTCCTTTGTTGTTGCTGTTGTTAGGTGCCATTGAGTTGGGTATCCAACTTATAGCAACCCTATGTACAACAGGCAAATCACTATTGTCAGTGCTTTTTTGCTGTTCATAGGGTTTTCAATGGCAGATTGATTTTTGGGAGTGGGTTGCCAGGTCCTTCTCCCACCTTTTCCTTAGAACCATTAAATTGATTTGTTGGTTTTTGAGAAAGCCTTGATTATGTAGATGCAAGGGGGCTAAGGGAAAGCCTTAGAGCCAATGCGGGAAACAGAGAATTACCAGACTTCTGCTTTTATTGCTAAAATATACACCATTCATATTAACTTAACCTTAATGTGTGATAGAATCCAATTCTTTACTATAAGCATTATTCTCCATCTTTTTTCTTCACGTGTGTCTCAGTATAAAACCTTGACACATTATCTTGGTGAGATGTAAGAGGGAGAGTGGGCCGAGTCACCAACTGTGGCTAGAAATTCAGAGTTGTTGGTTCCAGATGTAGATGCTCTAAGTCCCATCTATAGATAAGAGATGGAGTTTCAGATTGACATGGGAGATTCTTGCCTGGCTGATGCACCCAGCTGGATTGTGGCACTCATTAACTTGTGCTGTCATCCTATGCCTGCCCTGGCACCATCTACTACAGCCAGCACCAATCCCTGGAGGAGGACATCATGTTTGGGAGAGTGGTGGGTCAACAAAAAAAGAGGAAGACCCTCAACTAGGTGGATTGACACAGCGACTGCAACAACGGGCTTAAACATAAAAAAGATTGTGTGCTTGGCACAGAGTTGGGTAGTGTTTCATTCTGTCGTACATAGGATCACTGTAAGTGTGACCCAACCTGGTGGCACCTAACAACAGCAACACTTCTATTTCCCAGCCAGCCTCCACACCTGTTCCCAGTGCCTTTCCCATCACCCATTTCTCACTGTAGAAGATGTTCTTCCTCACTTTGTTCCTATGTATCCACCCATCTCAGCTCAACGTTTACTTTCTGAGAGAATTCTTCCCTGCTACTCCCACTAGGACAAGTTCCTGTTATAAACTCTTAGAGCAGGATGTGTCTCTCCTTGGTGGAACTTGGTTTTCTTGTATTTACATTTCTGTGGTGGTAATTTACTTATTTTCTGTTTCACTGCTGCACCACAAAGCCATGCAAACAGGTCTGTGTTCCCTATTCTATGTCCCATACCCAGTGCCTGACACAGGCAGATACTTGTGGAAAATGTGCAAGGTGCGTGAATGGTCCATTGCACATTATTCAAACATGTGAAGAGAAGTAAAGATCTACCAGGGCTTCTCTAAACTGTTTATGATAACACATTGATCAAAATGGCCTCATTGTTCTCTCAGCTTGACTGATCTTTTTGTCCTGACTAAAGGTGCTATTATTGTTGTTGTTAGGTGCTGTTGAGTGGGGTCCCACTCATAGCAACCCTATGGACAACAAAATGAAACACTCCCAGACACTGTGCCATACCCGGTACTATGTCAGTGCTTCTCTGCTATTCTAGGGCTTTCAATGGTGGATTGTTTCAGGAGTGGAATGCCAGGTCCTTCTCCCTAGCCTGCAGCACCTGGTGTTCCCAGGCGGTCTCCATCCAAGGACTAACCAGGCTGACCCTGTTTAGCTTCCGAGATCAGGTGGGAATCTGATGCCAGGGTGCTATGGCTGTTCCTTTTCTCAGAGCATTTACTTCAGAAAATTTGTAATTGTAAATTCCATTTCTGCCCCTTGAAATGTAGACAAACCTTCTAGCCTATGGCCAGAACTAATATTAAAGTATTCTCCCTGCCCCAGGGACCTAGGAGCCACCCCCTGGAAACATAATCACCATGACAGATAGTGCCCATGTCTCCTAGTGTCTGTGAGAGGGGAGGAGCCCAGCATCAATAGGTGCCAATTAGCGAGCACAGGTGCCTCCCCACATTCACCTCCCTCCCTCCTATGGGCCTCCAGGGTTTTTCCACTACCTC
>VMDO01019236.1:0-40206 GCA_007922755.1 Pedetes capensis | reverse complement strand
TGAATTGAACCTGGATTTGTGAAAAGGATAAATGAGATTTAACTATACATCATGAAAGAGAGCTTTCAACATAGCATTTTCTAAGTATAATTCTGATAAAAAGAAGTGAACTTTTAACCACTCTAAATCCTCTTATTCTCCTTGTTATTATACAATAAAACAGAATCATGAATCAACTAGCTTATATTTAAAAGGGAATGATTTTCCCATAATGAATCTATAAGCAATTTTTAAAAATCATACTATACCTCATAAATATATACAATAATTGTTACAATTTAATCAAGAAATTTTTGTAAAATATTTAAGGAGGTGGAAGTGTCAATAATCCTGATTTGATAATTGCACATTGTATATATATACTGAATTATCACTCTGTACCCCTTAAATATGTACAATTAAAATACTAAAAAATAGAAAAGAAGGGAATGAGTTTAAGATAAAATCTTCAGAGACAGTTACATAATTATATAATTAGAAATATCTTCGTAAAACCAAGACTTGAATCTGTATTGAGGAAAATCACATGAGTATCTTCATATCTTGTAAGTATTTCAAAACTGTTTGATTTATTACTATAACCTTCACTTTCAGATTGCCTGGATGCTCCTGCTTTTGAAAGAAGAACAAATCTTGAAATTCACACTGTTTTCTCTATTTCTAGAGTAATGTCATCCTCTTATTAGATACCACTGGCCGAGCCCTTCGTCGGCTCATCCTCCCTTTACAAGAGGTGACATCTAAGAAATCTTCCTGGTGGGGCAATGAGGAAGGTGTAAGTAATACCAGATTTGTCTGGGAAATTGCTAAAGATTTTCTATAGCTTTCTACCCATAAAGACACATCCCTGCCCTTTCAGTGACTTGGTTTTCTTTTAACTGTAACGTACAGGAGAGTTATCTTGCTATGCACTGGTAAATTTTAACATGCGGTAAGTATGTAGGTAGAGATACATGTATGATTAAATATCAGTAACTTCTTTTGGTATCCATCACATTGACATGAAGATTGCCAGGACTGAACTAATAATAATAGAACATTATGAGCTATTTGAATATGATATTCATAACAAATTCTTAATCATACAGTCATTAATGTAACCTATTTTCCAGTCATGTAGTTATGTTTTGGATTTATATGTTAAAACTGTGGGTATGACATCTGATTGCCCCTACTGGATAAATATTTCAGTTTATTAACTAAATTAAATTAATAAATGAAAAGTGTAGTCCAACTCAAGAGAATTTATTCTGTCATTCAGATATAAAATAAGGCTTATCCAATGCACTATAAAACAGCATATTTAGGTCTTAAAACATTGTGAAAAAAGATTTTTTCGGTGTTATAAATAATTCTAGATCTAAGAAGCAAAATATTTCCTATTTATTTCCATTATGATTCAAATTCCATGGTTTGTTGCCAGGTAGCACATTTATTTCTAAACAGTGTTTGGTGCTATTTTTAAAAAATTTATTCTGAAGAGGTTTTAGTACATAGTGCAGAGTAAAATTTGAAATATAGTTTAATCTATGTCACCATAAGAGTTTTGGAATGGATAAACATCTTCTCTGAGAATTATAAGTTTTACACATAGAAGAGCTTTAAGGGGAAGCAACTAAAGGATGACTGGGCTGGGTGCAGTGGCTGATACCTGTAATCCCAGTGACTTGGGAGGCAGAGGCAAGGGGATCTCAAGTTTGAGGCCAGAGGCAGCCTGTGTAACTTAGCAAGAACTTGTTTCAGGATAAAATAAAAAAGGCACTGGGGGTGCAGCTCAACGGTAGAATATTTGTAAAGTATGTTCAAGGCCCTGGGTTCAGCCCCTCAGTACTGGAAAAGATTTTTTTCTTATTTTGAAAAATGAATAAAGAGATGACTGCATCTGACCCATTTGACGTGAATGTTTTATTTTGTCTTTAGGAAACTTATAAAATGTGTAAAGAATTTTCACACAAAAACTGGCTAGTATTCTACAAAGAAAATGGGTGAGCTCTTCCTTGTACAAGATTTTAAACTAGGATCCTTATTTTGTTTTTCTACTTCCTGTTTTAATTACACTTGTTTAATATTAAACTAATTATAAATGTTTTAGTATAAAATTAACTGTTCCCACATTGTAGAACATTGAGAAATGGATATGAGAAAAGATAGTACTCATAATTTCATAACACAACCACTACTAAAATGATTGCTCTCACTTTCCATTATTTGTTCACATGCACATCCTGACATCATGTAGGATTTTATGTATTTCTTCTTCCAATTAACATTTTTCTTTGTTATTACTGAATCTTAACACTATTCTTTTTAGGATTTCATAACATATCATGAAATGATTATGCCACAGTTCAACTATCATTCTCACTAGTTCCTCTAATGCACAGTTTTCTTCTCCTTTTTCAGAAACAGCTTGACTGTACTAGATGTCTTAGAAGGGCAAACTCACACCATCTCACTTCCCATCAACCTCAAGATGGTTTTCCTTGTAGCAGAGGACAAATGGCTTCTGGTAGAGAGCAAAACAAATCAGTGAGTGAACTTATACTGTACTTATATCTCATGGAGTGTGCCATAGCTCACCCGCATTTGTCAGTTATCCCAAGCCCTTACTGTTCTGCCTTCCTGTCTGTCTTTTAACAATGCCTGTGTTTGTAAGCATCTCTTTAGCTAAGAGTTACAAGGAGAGAGAAGGAGGAGAAAATTAAATGTCTCTTCTCTCAGTATGATGTTGAATTTAACAGTAAAAAATAATGCATTTTACCTATGATCCATATTTTTCTGGAATTTTTCCTATTAACACATTGAGAATTCACTATGTTCCTGCCAAACAGGAGACACTTAAAGCAAATTTTCTGAATATCCTTTTTTCTGAGCGCCTCAGTCTCCATCCTAGAGCTGTCGCCTTTTTGTACCTCATAGAATCCACATCTTAGAAGTTTCTTTTTTTCATTTTGTGTGCTCTTATTTGGTTGTCATTATGTTAATGTTTATGTTGCATCCCCTCTGTTGGACTTCTAGATGAAAGGCAGCATGTGGCACTTGGCTTGTAAAGAACGTATGGGAAATTCCAACTCCCCCTCCCTCACTAGCTAAATGTACACCCTTTGGTTCACTCTAAACAATGTCTGGCTATTGATACATTCACATTTTAGAAATCTTAAAAATAAATAAATCAAGGGGTTGTAGTGGTGAAGATTTCTGTTCCTTAGCTGGTCACAAATCAGAGATCATGCTCCCACTGACTGCCTGGTTAAAGAGTCATATCAAGAGAGGACTTCATGATAATAATGGTGTGCCCCATTACAGTTGCTTTCTTTCTTTATTGTTTTTTTTACAGCCCTTCCTTTAATAGGAAGTGTTGGAGTTTTGGTTCTCATTTATTACTGCATTGTCACTTGATACTACTTTTTACAATAGTGTGGAGAAACATTAATTCATCCTGAAATGCTAAAACAGTAAATTATACTCAGATCTCTGAATATTTTTTAAAAAGCTTTAGGAGGAAAATCATTCTAATTTTTCTTGGTCTGCCCTGATGTTTATTAGAAAAAGTAAAACTTTTCACTAGTTAGATGTCTTGCTTTTTTACAGAAAATACCTTTTAACTAAGCCTGCACACACTGAATCTGAGGATAGCGGGGTTTGCCAGCTGTTTGTGTTGAAAGAGGAGCTGCCTAGCACTGGATTTGGAGTAATACAAGGTAAATGTTATGTTTTCTGGGTTTATGGCTATATGGGTGCATGCTAGTACACATACTATCCTCTGTATTCATTGAAGAACAACATTAGACTATGTGATGTTTATACAAAAAACAAAACTTAAGTTACTACACTAGAAGTTGTTGTCAGGTGCCTTGGAATCAGTGTCCGACTCATAGTGACCCTATGTACAACATGTGAAACACTATTGTTAGTGTTTCTCTGCTATTCATAGGATTTTCAATGGCTGATTGTTTTGGGGAGTGGGTTTCGGGGTCCTTCTCCCAAGCCTACAGCACTTGGTGTTCCCAAGCAGTCTCCCATCCAAGTACTAACCAGGCTTAGCTTCCTGGATCTGATGCCACAGTGGTACAGCTGCAGGCACAATAGAAGTAGGAAATACAAATTTGCCACCTTTCATCTCATCTTCAGGAAGCTCACTCTTTTAAGCTCCATGAAACTGTTTAACTGACAAATTATGATTTTTCTTATATTTAGGTTCCAACTCTAGTTGAGAATAACAGCTTTTCTTCTTTCCACAGATTATTAGAATTTCTACTTAATTCATCACATTTTGGGGAGGTGAATATCCTCATGAAAAAATCTAAAGCATGACATTGCCAACACTGGGTTGGGTCAGTTTCACATCTTTTCTGCAGGGAGCTATTAATGATAATATTTATCGCTAACAAAACATTTTAAATTCTATAAATACTTAGAATCACTTTGGGAAGATGCTTTGATTGTACAAACAGTTTTCTCAGCCAAAAGCTCATGAATGTAACTTAAAATATTTTCTCTTTTCTACCTTGTTCTTTTCTGATTGAATTGTTAAGTACGAAATCTTGCAAAAACTTAATTCCTGAAATGTATTAGGGGCATATTGTGTCTAACATTTTTTGGACACTTTTCAGAAATGGAGTTCAGCATACCTCATAAAATTTCAAGTGATCAACTGTCATCTGAAAATCTAAGTTCAGCTGTGGGACAAAAGATTGCCTCCCCTAACCGAATTCTCTCAGATGAGAACAGTTATGCTACCATAGTTGTTGGCTTCCCAGATCTCATGGTAAGCACCAACTTTTTAAATTATTGAATAAATATTTCTTTCCCTCAATTTAACATATAATCTGTAAGCATGTTTGAGGAGTAATTAAAAATGTAATCATTCTCTGATAAACATTTCAAATCAAATCCACTTTCCAAATGGTCCTTAAAAATACATTCTACCTATTTAGTTTCATTATTTAAAAAAATAGTTTTTAAAAGTAATGCAATGATATAATTTAGTAAGGGGAAATGAGTATTTCTCATATGTAGGAGTTCATGAAATAAAGTTAATCCTTAACCTACTGAAAGTGATGTTTTACCATATCAAAAGTTGCACATTGCTGGGCGCAGTGGCGCATACCTGTAATCCCAGCGGCTCAGGAGGCGGAGGCAGGAGGATCGCAAGTTCGAGACCAGAGGCAGTCTGCGTAACTTAGTGAGACCCTGTCTCAATAAGTAAAAAAAATGGGCTGAGGGTGCAGCTCAGTGGTCCAGCGCTTGCAGAGCATGCAAGCAGGAGGCCCTGGGTTAAACCCTCAGTACCACAAAAAAAAAAAAAAAAAAAAAAATTTGCATGTCTTCTAGGATTTTTTAAAATTAAATAAAATATCATTATAGATTAAAATTTTCAACACCCATGAGCACCAACTCACTTTCCCTTAAGTTTCTCTCCAATTAATCTTATTGCAATATCAAAGTGATACTATAATGAGTGAAGATCTATACTTATTTCTCTCTTAGATAGGCCCTTCTGCTATTATTTATTTTACCTATAAATGAGAGGTTATTTGTAATTGATTTCAGATGAAACTGGATGATACCTTCCTATGATGGAAATATGGGGAAATGAAATATAAAGGTTATTTCAGTACCAGTTGCCATCTAATAACCCTAGATATAGTTTGGATGTGTTTGGATGAAACATCTAATTTTAATGATTTCCTTTGTAGCGTTGAGGTGGGATGACAGAATCAATTAAAAGCATGGGCTCTGCTTCATAATACACCAATGTCACATGCTTCAAATTTTTAATGTAATTAATGAATGCTGCAGGATATAAGACATTTACGATCCAAAACCCATGGATAATATGTGGCTTAGGACTTTGCCATACGCCTTCCTAATTATCAAGGAAAAAAGCATTTGCTAGCTCATTATATAACTCAAAATGAAACATGTTGTTGAAATACAGTATCTACAGCAGCCTTGATGGAATGAAACACATATATTTAATATGCTTTCTGCAGTGCTTGATGCTATGAGTAGAAAAAAATTGCAGCTTCTTTGTGAAGATGGAACTGTCTAAAAAACTGATCTCATCACTTTGTTCTGATTGAAGAAATTAATAGGGAAATATAATGTTACTTATAAAAGGTTAGAAAGTAAAAGCTGAGTATAAGGTACTGTTTGCATTAGCCCTACACAAATACTTCATAGCCTATAAGATTAGCAACCTTGTTAAAAGCTATATCCTTGATACTTAGTGTAATACCCACCACAAAGGAGTTTTCCAATGAATATTTGTTAAATGAAAGATTAGAGTCAGCTAGTCAGCTTTTCAGCATATTGTGATAACAATCACATTTTTAGGCCACAGTGCAAAAGTAACCCCTTTGATATACAGTAATTAATTTTATGACAGTTGTACGAGGTTTTATGGTTGAAGAAGCAGAAACATAGAGGTTATACCTCCTACAGGCCACAAAGATTATAAGTGAGGAACCTGCGACTTGAGCTCAAGTGTGACTAACTCTCTAAGTCATATCCTTTCACTATACCACATTGCCTTTCTGCTTCTATGAGGATTTCTTGGGACCCATAGAACTATCAATAAAGGGGTTTAACTCCTCTTATTAACTTTTTCATACAGTTGTCAGAGACAACAAACTATTATAAACTTGTCTAACTTTCTTAATCTAATACCAAATAACTATAAAATCCTACAGTAAATATCACTGACCATAGTGAACATCAAATGAACTCTGTTTATTATCAAAAATAAGACAAAGGAGCTGGACATGGTAGCATACACCTTTAATCCCAGAGTTTGAGGCCGGTCTGGGCTACACAATGAGACTCTGTCTCAAAAAAAAAAAAAAAAAAAAAAAAGACCCCCTCACTGTTACCACTTCTACTAAATGTTATATTGTTTTAAATATGGTACATAAAGAAAAAAATTGATAAATCTTATTTCACCGAAATTCAACACTTCACCTCTATCAAAGACACTTTTAAGAAAATAACAAAGCAATCTACAGGCTGGAGAAAATATTTCCAAACCACATTTCGAAGAAAGTACTTGTATCCAGAATATATAAGATTCTTAAAACTCAACAGTAAAAAAATAACCCAATTTTTAAAGTTAGCAGTCATCCAATGTGAAGTGTCAAAGGTCAGAGCCTTAGCGGGGACATCTGTGGTGGAGAAGGGGTTACCACTGGTCACTTTGGACATCAAGTCCAAGGAAGGTGACTATGGTGTCCCTGTGAAAGGGCAGCCTGTTGTGGAACATAGAAGCCCTGGCGTGGGATAGCAGAGCTCCAGGTCAGATGAGAAGAGTATCCATGCATGAGTGTAGCCCAGTTTGGGCTGTTGGGACCCCAGCTGAGAGAGTAGGGCACCTGACCAAAGGGTCAGGTTAGCAGTGGAGATCGGAGACAGGTCACATACAATGGATTGAGGTAGAATGTAAATATTTTAAAGGTAATGAAATATACTGAGGTTGATTCAATAATACATTAAGGATAAAGAAAACAGGTTTCTCATTGTTAGGGAAGAGAGTTACAGATAACTGAAAGGAAACAACACTAGAATGAATCCTGTAGTGGTTGGATTGGGATTGTATGTATTTGTATAAACTGGTGATTTTCAATGTATTTAGATAGCTATAGATATAAAGGGAGAAGGACCTGACAGTCCACTCCCAAAACAATCAGCCATTGAAAGCCCTAGGAATAGCAGAGAGGCACGGACATAGGGCCAGGCATGGCACAATGTCAAGCAGATGTGGTGAATGGTATGGCCAAAAGGCTTGAGAAACTTTGAGGAGAGTGGCTGGGAGAAGGCTTCTGTCCATTGCAAGATGAAAGCAGCGAGCCCTCATTGTGTCCAATGCATGAGGCTTGCTTTCTGCCATCTCTCCCTGGCCATCTGTGCTTGCTCTGTTGACCTGAATTCTCCTGAACACCTGC
The DNA here is from genome assembly GCA_007922755.1 of Pedetes capensis. Taxonomy (NCBI): domain Eukaryota; kingdom Metazoa; phylum Chordata; class Mammalia; order Rodentia; family Pedetidae; genus Pedetes; species Pedetes capensis. Next base: position 32,266 of record VMDO01019236.1, on the reverse strand, counting down.
CTACAGGCAATGGGCAGGATACACTGACATAGATAATGAATAATCTTCCCCTGTTTCACAAGGAGTTTGCTGATTTTTAAAGTGTACATTAACCCTCAATCTCCCCTGACTGTTAAGAATGCCTTGATGTTATGATAAGATACTAATAAAAAGGAGACTGAGACATTCATTCAGGGCTGCAGTATTCCCAAAAGGGACACTGGCCCCTTGGTTTCTGGTACACTGAGTTTGGTGTTCAAGTGGTCATTTCCCACCCGATGGCCCATGCTGCTGGAGAGTCATGGCAGGTAGGATCGCTATGAGTTGGACCTGATTTAAGGGTACCTAACAATAATAAACAACAACCACATAGATATAAAATTAGAAATAAAATTAAAGATTAAATGTGAAAAAGTGAGTGAAAGACATGAAATACACTTACACAAATAGGAAATAGGGATGAGAATTAAGTATATGAAAAGATGCTCAACATCACTAGTCATTAATGAAATGCAAATTAAAACCATGATGAGATACTACCACATGCCTGTCAGAATGGCTAAAATAAAAATTACTGTTAATACCAAGTACTAACAAGGATGCAGAGAAAATACAATGCATACATATTTATGGAAATGCAAGAGCAAACAATAACCAAAACACCCCTTAAGAAGAACCAAACTAAGGTAACTTTACTTACTTTCAAGGCTCCTTATAAAACTGCAGTAACTAAAACCAGGTAGTCTTTGCATAGAGGTATAAAAATAGACATTAGAACAGAATACAGTGTCCAGAAACAGATGCATGGATATATGGAACTGTGTTTTATGATAGCATTACAGATCAGTGGGCAAAGTGTAGTATATGAACAGTTATCTGTATGAAAAAAGGAATTGGCATGAGTTCTTATCTCACACCATTCACAAAAATAAACTCTTTGTAGCTTAAGGACTTAGATGTGAAGACAATACCTCCAACTTCGAGGGAAACCTTGGGAAAATGTAGTTGATGATCTTGTTGTTGTTGTTGTTATTAAGTGCTGTCAAGTTGGTGTCCGAATCATAGCGACCCTGTGTACAACCAATAAAACACTATTGTTGTGCTTCTTGGCTATTTGTAGGGTTTTCTATGGCTGATTTTTTTTTTTTTTTTTTTTTTTGTTTTTTTTTGGTTTTTTTTTTTTTTTTTTTTTTTTTTTTTTTTTTTTTGGAGTGGGTTGCCATGTCCTTCTCCTAAGTTGGTGATCTTAGGAAAGATAAATATATGTGGTAAACTTTTATAGTGAGACAAAGGAAAAAAATAACAAAATTCCAGAAAAGTTAAACCTAAAGAGACAGAGACACATGATTGGGGTGGGATATTCTAAAAGCTTCAGAATTTCTGGTTTTGCTCTTTATGCTAAATAGTATATGTGTAGGTGTTGGTTATATTATTTTTAAGCTAACTATACTGCTATATTCCCTCTTTTCAGTTATAATTGATGTCAAAATAAAAATAATTAACCTGTATATTTCACCCTTATTTAGAAAATATAATTATTAGTGAAGCCACCATCTACTGTACTGGTTACAAACAGGTTGAAGAATAATTTTTTTGGGGGGGGGTACTGGGGGTTGAACCCAGGGTCTTGCGCCTGCATGCTCTGCAAGTGCTGGACCACTGAGCTGCGCCCTCAGCCCATTTTTTTTACTTTTTGAGACAGGGTTTCGCTAAATTACGCAGACTGCCTCTGGTCTCGAACTTGGGATCCTCCCGCCTCCGCCTCCCAAGCCTCTGGGATTACAGGCATGCGCCACCGTGCCCGGCTTGAAGAATAATTTGACCTTCTTAAACCTGTGAAACATAAGTTTGCCACTGGTATCTTAAAAAGGGCTGCATTTTAATGGTTGTGATGAATGTAGTATATGGTACTACAGTACTTTAATCTGTCTTTTTTTCCTGCTTTTCTTCTTCCTTCTCCTCTTTCTCCTTTTTTTCTTAGTCACCTAGTGAAGTTTATTCTTGGAAGAGGTCATCATCTTTGCATAAACCAAGTATCACTGATACAGCATTCTATGGAGGAAAGAAGAAAAATAGAGCTCCAAGGCAGAAAAATTGTGTGACTCTTGTTGATACTAATCAGGTAGTCAGGATTTTGCCCCCAGGAGAAGTTCCTCTAAAGGACATCTACCCAAAAGGTAAGAAACTTACCAATTCCTAATTCACCAAGATGGCTAAAGGTAGCTTGCTTTTGGTAGAATATATTTAGTGTATTAATATCATTTCATATTTATAAATATGGGTCCTTCTGACAGATGTATTTTGAAAGCTCTTATTCATCTCTGTGTAGTGTAGGCTTATAGACACTGCAGTTAGAGCTCATTTTCATTCACAGTGCAGTCTGTACAGTGACCTTACCTAGAATATATATATATATATTTGTTGTTGTTGTTGGGGGGGGTACTGGGGGTTGAACCCAGGGTCTTGTTCCTGCATGCTTTGCAAGTGCTGGACCACTGAGCTGTACCCCCAGCCCATTTTTTTTTACTTTTTGAGACAGAGTCCTGCTAAATTATGCAGACTGCCTCTGGTCTCGAACTTGCGATCCTCCTGCCCCATCTCCCGAGCTGCTGGGATTACAGGCGTGCACCACCACGCCCAGCCCTAGAATATATTTTTGAAGAGCTTTTAAAAATTATTCTGAGAGTAAGACACAGTGGTGCATGCCTATAATCCCTACAACTTGGGAGGCACAGGCAGGAGGATCACAAGTTCAAGTACAGAAGCAGCCTGCATAATTTAACAAGACCTTGTCTCAAAACAAAAAATAAAAAAGGGACTGGAGGTACAGTTCAGTTGTAGAGTACTTGCAAAGTATGTGAGGCCCAGATTCAGCCCCACAGCACCAAAAGGAAAAATAAATTCTGATAGTATCTGCAGAAACTCCTGAGACTGAAGGCCAGGCACTTAGCATACAGACAAAGTCACTCATCTCTGCTCCTCAGATCAGCTTATGTTTGTTACTGCATAATATATCCAGGTGCAGCCCTGACCACTTCTTGTATACATTCATTTAATCTCCAAAACCCCACCTTATTATTAGCTTGCTCTTTGATATATATATATAGATATATATATAGATATATATATATAGATATATATATGGAAATTCTGAAACAGTAAAGATAAAATAACTGACTCAGGATCACCCATCAGTGGCCAGCAGAGCCCAAATTTGTACCAAGTTCTTCCAGTTCCATGTCTAGAGCTATTCTTATTGACCCCACTGGCATTCATCACAATACATAATTATAAAAAATTATGAACATTGAATCATTGTATTAATCAGCTTGTGTGTTGCTGTGGCAAAATATCTGACAGAAACAGTTTATGGGAGTAAAGATTTATTGGGGCTCATAGTTCAGAGGATTTCAGTCCATAGGACAGAGCACGTATGGCAGTGGGACACAAGCAGGGCTTGTGGTGGGGATCTAACATCATGGCATCAGGAAGCAGAGAGTACTGGAACCATGGGTCTGGGTAAAACCTCCAAAGGCCCACACCATGCTCAAGCTACGTACCACCTCCTAAAGTTCCCTAGTCTCCCAGAACAGCACCACCACCTGGGGGCAAGCATCCAAACACATCACCTTTGGGAGACGTTTTAGGTTCAAATCATAACACTCATCGACCATTATTATTTGCATCATAGTAGTAATAATATGTTATTTTGTGTTTATATTCATCATATTAGTATGGCCTTCACAAATAGAATGCTAAGTATGTTACAATAATCAATTACTGAGTTTAAAAAGTCCTAGTTAAGTGATATTTAGAATTAATTCCTTCCAAACTGAAACTCACGTAAAATAAACCAACCCTTCCTTAAAATATCTTTTGTGGTAGAAGAGGCAGATGAATAAGCTGACAATTGCAGCACAGAGTAATAAGTGCTATGATAGGAATATTCCCAACAGGAATCCATAACCACACAGGAGACGCTTATGACCCAGACGGTGATAATGAGATGACTTTTAAAAGATGAGTGGGGGTTAACCAAATGAAAGAATTGTTCCAGGAAAAGGGAGGCCCATGTCAAAGATACAGGAACTTGGCAGAGCATTCCAAGAATTACATGGTATTCTATACCACAGCTTAGTATAGTACTCCTTATCCACCAGCAACATGGGGTTCACCTTGATACCTCCTCTCTCTCATCCCCCACATCTAATCCACCATCAATCACCGTGTCCTCTTGATATAACCTCACTGATACACGTTCTACTACCCACATCCACCCAGTGCACCACTACTGGAGTATTGACATGGCCTCTCGTCAGTGTTACTTCTCTCACTCTTCTTCCCTCCTGCCTTTTCATCGCACATCACATGGAGTGATATTTTTGATGTTTTTGTTTGTTCTTATTAAGGCCTAGTTTATATATAGTAAAATTCACTCTTTGTACTGTACAATTTTGTGAGTTGGACAAACACAAGCTGTTGTGTAACCACCACCAAATTGATACAGAAGGTTCCCATGCTCCAGAACCCTCCTCATATCCCTTGTGGTCAACCCCTCCACCTACTACCAACCCACCTCTTATCTGATTTCTGCTATAATAGACTGGTGTTTACGAGAGTGTGGTATTAATGGAATCATACAATATGTTGACTTTTGAGTCTGGATTCTTTCACTTAATAATGTATTTGAGAAATATTTATATTGTATATACCATTAGTTTGTTTTTTTTATTGCTGAATGGTAATCTGTTATATGTATATACTAGTATTGTACAGGATACACATAATTTCTTTATCCATTCACAAGATAATAGATATTTTGTATTAGTTCCAGTTTGGGGCAATAATGAATAAGGCTTCTATAATTGCCTGTGCACGGATTTTTAAGTGATTGTAAGTTTTTGTTTCACTTGGGTAAATACCTACAATGGCATTTTACATCATATGACAATACTGCCAAACTATTTTTCCAAAGTAGCAATACCACTTTACATTTGTATCAACTGTGAATGAGAGTTCCAGTTGATGGCTAGTACTTGGTATCATTAATTTTTTTATGCTCTACTAGAGGTAAAATGGGGCTGGGATTTAGCTCAGTGGGTAGAGCACTGTGCTGCAGTCTCTGAGGTCCCGAGTTCAATTCCCAGCACCGCAAAAATGGGAGAAGGACCTGGCAATCCACTCCCAAGGCAATCCTGAAAAACGTCAGCCACTGAAAACCCTATGAAGGTCGCTATGAGTCAGATACTGACTCGATGGCACCTAACAACAACAACAACAGAGGTATAATGATATCTCATGGCAATTTTCATTTGCATTTTGCCTAGCACCTGATGATGTTGCATTTTTTATGTATATCTTCTTAAATAAAATGTCTCTTTACATCTTTTGCCCATTTTTAAGTTGTGCTATTTGTTTTTCTATGAGTGAGTTTTGAGTCTTCTTTATATATTCTAGATACTAACTAACACTAGATATTCTAGTGTTAGATACACACTTTTTAAACGTTTTCTCCTATTTTAAAGGGAAAATATCCTGGTTTCTTCTAGAAATTTAATAGTTTTAGATTTTACATTTAGATTTATGATCCATTTTGAGTTACTTTTTTTTTTTTTCCAAAATGATTCAAGAGTCAAACACAGAAGCCCAATAGTTACCTGTTTGAAAAGAGGATTTGGAAGAGCCAGAATAGAGTTTGGTCAAGGAGAGACTTTGTCATCACCAAACTTATAGCTCTACTTTTATTTTCACTCTTTTACATCCCACGATTTATTCATCTATTCTTTGCCGCTACATATTTAGGTCCTTTCCAATTTTTTGCCATTACAGATAGTGGTGCTATCAATACTCTTGTACCTGTCTCCTGTTTATATGTTGAGAGTCTGTATGGGGGTACATCTAGGGGTGGAATACCAAAGTTGTTGTTCCAGCAGCATAAAGGAGGCTACTGGAAAACATAATGTGAACGTTTTTATTATGGCACATATTACTCTTTTAATCTGTGAATGCAGATGGAAGTACATTAAACCCAGTGACTAACAGGTATACATAAAACTACATTTCTAGAAGAAATGAATGTTTAATATAATTCTGTCTTCCCTTTGAAGATTTTCTTGGTGGTTGTGCCTGACAGTTTTTATACCTCCCCATAATCTTGGCACTGTGCATATAAACTGTCCCCACTGCTCAAGGGAACTCTGTGATAAACTGTGCAGCAATGATTTCCCTTTAATGGTCAGTGAACTAATCCCTAAATAGTTTATACCTATCTTTGAAATCCACCTGGATTATAAATGTAATGGAAATGTACTGCACCTCCATCATCTCTACAGTGTGGAAGCATTAAAAATGGATAGAGGAGGGCTTGGCTAATTTTGGAGGAAACTTGGCCATGGCTTTCACTTCTTTAATTCACTCATGAATTCAATTCACGGGCAGCCATAAAGCTCTTATTGTAAATATTTTTGTCTTCTGACCCAATTTATTTTCAGTTCAGTAAACATTAATTTTGATTATTTTTATGTGCTTATTGTTACTATTGCCATACTTAATATTTCTCCTAAGTCCTTTATGGTTTCAAATTCCCTTTACTGATACATGAAATTTTTGTTTGGTTGGTTTTGTTTGTTGGTTTGTTTTGTGAGACACAATCTCAGTCTGTAGCCCAGGCTGGCCTCATGTTCACTATGCATCCCAGGCTGGCCTCAAACTCATGATCCTCCTGCCTCAGCTTCCCAAATGCTAGGATTAGAGGTCTATGCCACTGAGCCCAACTAAAAATATTTTTTAATAACATGAGTAAAATTCTGCTTTCTCCTTCTTGAAATAGTGGGCAGGGCCATTATTGCATTTTCCTACCCTCTATGCTGTGGAATTAATTGCACAGCGAAATAAAAGAAAAATGTAGAGAAAGATTTTAAAATAATTTGTCTTACATTGCTCTCACAGGTGACCTTAAATCACTCATGGCAGTAACTCAATTTAATACTACTATTTATTTTTAAACAGTTGTTTAGCTAGACAGCTCTAGTCATCCTAACAGCTTCAATAACTTGTCATCGTTGGCAAAGAAGCCTAGTCTATAATAATTCAGCCTATTTTAGCTATATTCTAGCAGCAGGAATGGCCAAAAGTGATATATGTATTATGCAAAACTTTACCCAATATTGACCTTGTATCCCAGGCAGTACAGCAGACTTATGATAAGCATGTTTGTTTTATACAAATGGCCTTCTGGGTACACCCAATCCAGCTGAGTGGTCAAATTACATAGTAACTTTTATTTTCTTATCCATCCTTTCTGTGCACATAACTTTCCCTTCTTCCTGAGTCTTTTGTCCCCTGGGACCTGCCCTTGCCTACCTCTGGAGCTCATACCTGGCTCCAGATCCATAACTCCCATTCTAGACTCCTTTCCATATCCTCAAGGGCCCACAATGGCTTAAAAAGAAGAAAAGAAAGAAATGGGCAAAGGAACTAAACAGATACTTTTCAAATGAAGAAATACAAATGGCCAATAAATACATGAAAAAGTATTCAGCATCCTTAGCTGTTAGGAAATGCAAATCAAAACTACATTAGTTGAGATTCTGTCTCACCACAGTCAGAATGGCTAGCATCATGAAAACAGAAAACAAAAATGCTGGTGAGAATGAGGGTTGGGGGTCCCTTATACACTGTGGGAATGTAAATTAGTCTAGCCACTAAGGATTCGGCATGGAGGTTACTCAAAAGAAACAAAACTAGAACCACCATGTAATCCAGCTATATCACTCTTGGGTGAAGAATCAAAGTCAACATATTATAGGGATACCTACATACCCATGTTTATTGTAGCACTGCCCACCATAGCAAAGTTACAGAATCTCTCTAGGTTCTTATCAATGGATGAACAAAGAAAATGTGGCACATACACACAATGGATTATTATTCAGCCATTAAGAAGAACAAAATTGCTAGGCACTATGGTGCATGCTTCTAATCCAAGAGACTTGGGAGGCTAAGGCAGAAGAATCATGAGTTCAAGACCAGAGGCAGCCTGTGCAATTTAGTAAAACCCTGTCTCAATATTAAAAAAAAAAAAGAAAAAGAAAGAAAGAAAAGAAAAAGGAGCTAGGGGTGCAAGTCAGTGGTAGACTACTTGCCTAGCATGTGTGAGGCTCAGCACTCAGTACTCAAAAAAAAAAAAAAAGGAGGAGAAGATGACAGTCATGTCATTTGCAGAAAAACTGATAGAACTGGAGATTACCATGTTAAGTAAAATAAGCCAAAATCAGAAAAACAAATATTGCATGTCTTTTCTCATATATGGGCTTAAAAAAATGACATGAAAGTAGAAAGGGGACTATTAGGAGGACTAAGAAGGGGACCAGTGGGAGAGTAAGTAGTGTAAGTAGAAAAGGGAGCAAATATGATCAAAGTACTTTATATACATGTATGAAAATGTTATAATGAAACCCATTATTTTGTACAATTAATATACATTAATTTTTAAAAAAATGAAAAGGAAAAAGAAAGGAACATTCTTGTTTATGCCACATGCTCCTCAAAGGTGACATCTCTTTCTTCTGTCTCCACTGCTTTTTAAGATGCCCAATGCCAAATAATCTCAAACACATCTGTTGAATAGAGATATATTGAGATTTTCAGATTGCCTGTTGAAAAACCTTCGACTGAAAACATAAAATAAAAATGCCAAGTTTCTTTCTTGCTTTTTTTTTTTTTTTTTTTTTTTTTTTTTTTTTTTTTTTTTTTTTTTTTTTTTTTTTTTTTGAGTACTGGGGGTTAAACCCAGGGCTTCACACATGCTAGGCAAGTGCTCTAACACCAACCTGCACCCCCAGCCCTTTTTCTGAGCCAGGGTCTCACTAAATTGTGCAGGCTACATCTAGCCTCAAACTCAAAATCCTCCTGCCTCAGCCTCCTGGGTGGCTAGGATTACAAGTGTGCACCACTGTACCCAACTCTACATTTCTTATTTTTGTGAACTACATTCAGTGAATTCAGTATAGACATCCCGGACATCTCATTCTAATCCACAGTTGTAATAACAGATAGGTAATAGATAAATGATAGATAGATTAGATAGATAGATAGATAGATAGATAGATAGATAGATAGATACATACATACATACATACATACATACATACATACATACATAGATACATAGATAGATAGATACATAGATAGATACATAGATACATAGATAAAAAATCTTTGAAAGCATACGTTTAGGGTAGGTGTTAAATGGGGCTTCTGCTGGAGAGCCGACTCAGGTAGGAGTTGAGTGGAGTGATAGGTAGAGCATAGGTTTTAGAGCCTGAAAGTCCAGGACTTAAAAGCTGTCACCATTGTTCTCCAGCTGAGTCCCCTCTAGGAGTCTTTATTGTTGTCAGTAGTAACACCACTGCCTCTAAAAACTAAGCAGAGTTCCTGGCACACAGCAGTGGCAGCTCGTGCTTTGGTAGTGATGGTAGAGTTTGGGGCCAAGGAATAGAAGTCATAAAGCCCTGGAATTTGCTGAGAGACCAACTCCAGAATTGGAGTTGGACGCTCGGGTCCCCATATAACCTGTCTTCTCCTATCCCCAGCTTTTTGTATTTGTCATGATCCAGAGTCCTCACTCCTCTGCCCCATCCTTGCCGTACCTGCTCCTATCTTTCAGGACCCTAATAATGATACACTGTATGCTGAGAAACGACAAATTAGGTGCTTCACATTTATTCATTTCAGCTAATCCTCAAAATAGTGCCTTATGATTTTTAAATGCTGTTATTGTGCCCATTTTACAAATGAGGAAACCATATCTGGAGAGATAAATAACTTGATCAACATAACACAGCTAGGAGATGTTAGAGCCAGCACTTCATACCACGTCACTCTGGTTACCAAGTATGCAAGTATGGCTTAATTCTGCCACATTGTATTGTTTGCTGGTAAGTGTTATTGTGAATTCCTAAGAAGGAAAACAGAACTCAGGTGATGAAATTTTTTTTTTTTTTTTCAGTACTGGGGTTGCACCCAGGGCCTTCCTTGAGCCTGCATGCTTTGCAAGTGCTGAACCACTGAGCTGCAACCCCAGCCCCCCCTTTTTTTTTTTTAACTTTTTTGAGACAGGGTCTCACTAAGTTATGCAGACTGCGTCTGGTCTCGAACTTGCAATCCTCCTGCCTCCGCCTCCCGAGCTGCGGGGATTATAGGCATGCACCACCATGCCCCACTAGGTAATGAAATATTTTAAAGAAAACTCTTAAGTGCTGAAACATTGGCCCATTCTGGGAAGCTGTCAAAGACAATGGGGGGCGGGCAGGGGAACATTTATTTTCTGACAGTAAAGAATCACAGCCTAGCTGGGCATGATGACACACATCTGTAATCCCAGCATATCAGAGGCAGAAGTAAAAGGGTCACAAGTTCAAGGCCAACCTAGACTGTATAGTGACACCCTGTCTCAAAAAAAAAAAAAAATCGTAGTGTAGTATGCATCTATTTAACCATCCTTGTTTCCCTAAGGGAAGCATCATTTTTAAAGGCTAGATATGAGAGCTGGACTTGACCTAGTACCTTGCCAAGTAAGTCTGAGAGTTCTGCCCTACACTACTAATAACTTCATTCCACTTTTAGCAGCATTCAAGTGTTCTTGGAGTCCTACGTTGGTTTGGAGCAGTCTTTTAATACTTATCTCCTCTCATGACTTGTTTGTAGGTGCTGTCCCCCCACAGACAGCTGGTTATATAGAAGTTACTGATCTTCAATCAAAAAAACTCCGATACATCTCTATTCCCAGGTAATCCATTTCACCTCTGTTCTTAGCTTGGTATGTACTAAATAATAGGTGAATTCTTACTAAGTATTCTGAATAAATGTGTGGTTTTTGCTTGTTTAAATAGCAAGCTCTTTTTTCCTACTTATAGTTGGTTTATATCTTGTCATTCTTTGTGCTTTAATGGCATTTTTATTTTCATTTTGGGAAAATATTCAAATATTTTAAAACATTTTTTACATAGATATCAGCCTAACAGACTTCTGGTTTTCACTCTTTTGTTTGATCTGTTCTAATGCTGTTTTTCTTTACCAGAAATAGCATTATTAGTATTGTAGGAATTTTAATACTTATTAACTTTATGTATCAGTTTTCTGAAGTAAATCCATTCAAAATGTCAAAGGAATTTAAATAGTGTTTGTTTAATATTGTTTCTACATATGTTACTGTGAATCTGCAGTCATAACAGCCATGCAGTTGCCAAGGGATTCCCAGAGATTTAGAAAAGAACTGATTACCATTCGTTGCTTTTATTATCATCCAACAATGGAAGCAAAGCCTTTAAACCATCTAGACTCAGGATGCAAAAGCAGAAGCAGTGATATTCATTTCTGCCCTTGAAGAATGCAGGTGTCCTCCCCGAGAACCTATCTTTTCTGGGTGCTGCATCTGGGCACTATGATTGATTCATCTAGAGTAGTGCTGCCCAAGAGAAATATAATGCAAAGTATAAATGTAATTCTACATTTCTTATACACACATAAAAGAACATAAAAAGAGGGCTGGAGATAAAGCTCAGTGGTAGAGCACTTGCCTGATGTGCAAAGCCCTGGGTTTGAACTCCAATACCTAAAAAAAGAGAGAAAGAGAGAGAGAGGAGAAAAGAAAAGAAACAGGTAAAATTCATTTTAGCAGTATATTTTATTTAGCCCAGTATATCCAAGATGTTATCTTTTTGACATAGTCAATATAAAAATTTTAATGAGATATTTTGCATTCAATTTTTCTTCTGTCTTCAAAATCTATTATGTATGTTATACTCAAAATGCATCTCAGTTTAACCTGCCACATTTCAAATGTCACATAACTTAAAGTCTGTTTCATTATTATTATGTCCTGATTCTCTGTTGAGGTTCACTGTTACTATATTTGGCATGTATATAATACATGTGAATGACCCATCTTGATTTCAGATTTTTTGCTAGTTGCTTTAATTTAGCATTCTGCTAGATAGTCAGGAATTTTCCATTTGATGACCAACTTCAAATTTTAAAAAATACAATAAAGTTGCATGTAATGACAGGACCAAAATGAAGGCATTACTTTTGCCCTCCTATATTTTTTCTTCAAATTTCTGTATCACACATTTACATTTGTTAAATGGTACTGCCTAGCTTTCATATGTGGCTCTGTATCTACTATAATTCTATGTGTTTATTTAAAACTTTGTAATTATGTATAAGGGGCATATGCATTTAAAAAAAACTGAAGAGATTCTAGACCTGATACACAGATTGTAAAGAATATGTGATTTCTCCATTACTTCTTTTTTTTAATTGAAGAAATTTCCCCTCTATATTTAAAATCTTGTGGAATTAAATGAAGACAGTAGATATAGTACAGACAGTGCTCAATAGTTTTTTTTTTGTTGTTGTTGTTTTGTTTTGTTTTGTTTTTCCTAAAGCAAATACTCTTTGGAGAGGACACCATGAAATAAATCCTACATTATATCAGATGTTACCTTCTTTGAATCCTTCTAGGGATCCTGTAAAGTAGTTCTGAAACAGCCCATACTATCCTACTGTTTCTTTTTCAGCACATGAACATTTATTTCACTGGACATGGAGGTGCACACCTTTAATCCCAGTGTCTTGGGAGCTACTTGGGGGGCCAAGGCAGAAGGATAGCAAGTTCAAGGCCAGAGGCAGCCTGCACAATGTAGCGGGACCTTGTCATCAAATGAAAAAACATAAAATGGGCTGGGGAGCAGCCCAATGGTAGAGCACTTACAAAGTATGTGAGAGATCGTGGTTCAACCCCCAAGTACCCGGCTGGGCAGGGGAACCACTTATTTCCTAAGATCTCTATATTCAAGAGTAGCTGCCCTTATCACTGTGTTTCAGTGTCAACTAATTTGTTGTTGTTAGGAGCCGTTGAGTTGGGTCTGACTCATAGCAACCCTTTGTACAACAGAACACTCCCTGACATTGTGCCATATCCAGCACCATGTCATAGGGTTTTCAATGGCTGATTATATCAGGATTGCTTTGGGAGTGGATTGCCACATCTTTCTCCCATTGTTTATGTTGCTGGAAATTGAACCTAGGGCTTCCAAGAGTGCAGACTGGTGCTCTATCAACTGAGCTAAACCCTAGCCCTTGTATCAACTAATGCAGACTATAAAAAAAGCCAAAATAGTCTTTACTTAGTCTTTAGTATATGATGAGAATTTCCTAACATAAATGGCTTTATGGTTTTCCCAAAGCTAAACTGGATGTGGGGACTAGGATTTAGCTCAGTCTCTGAGGTCCTAAGTTTGATTCCTAGCACCACAAAAATGGGAGAAGGACATGGCAATCCACTCCTGAGGCAAACCCCAAACAAACAATCATTGAAAACCCTATGAGGGCCAGGCGTGGTAGCACATGCCTGTAATCCCAGCAATTCGGGAGGCAGAGGCAGGAGGATCACAAGTTCGAGACCAGAGGCAGTCTGCATAATTTAGCGGAAAACCCTATGAGGGTTTTCTATGAGTAGGACACAATTTCGATGGCACCTAACAACAAGCTGGGTGTGATGGCACACACCTATAATCATAGCAATCAGGAAGCTGAAGCAGGAAGATTGCTGAGTTTGAGGCCAGCTTGAGCTACATAGCAAGAACCTGTTTCAAAAAAAATTAAAACCAAAGCTATATTAATCATTTATTATGTTTTTCTTATCAGAACATCTTCTTAGGCCATTTGTTTCATATAGAAAATATCAAATACATTAAGAGAGTCAACACTGGTAATTAGAATTTATAATCTGTGTCATTTTTGTACAGCAAGAACTATACTCAGATAAAGAAAGTATGGAATTTACTCTTATAGACAAAAATTACCTTCTTAGAAATTAATACTGTATATATGTATATAAAAATCAGAAATGTATCATAAATGAAATAAGCGAAATATATAATATGTGAAAATTATAAATTCCTTGTCATGGGCTTACATAAGTTTCTAAGTTAGAAAAGGCAAAAATCAAATACAAACGCAATTGAAAGGCATAAATAGAACATGAATTTCAGCACTGACATGAGACCTATAAGGAGTAAGTCTACCAGTGTGAGAGATATGAGTTGGGATAGAGTTCCTTTTTTCCTGACAGTGAATTGCTAGTGTCATCTGGAGTCCACAACTACAAGAAAATGTAAATTACCAATAAATTATTGTGCATTTTTATTCCTTATAGGTGGATCTGTTGGTATCTTACCTCTTAATATACTTACTGTTAGAGGTCTGTTTCAGTTCAGAGCTGCTATAATAGAATACCAGAGGCTGGGTGGTTTAAATGACAGTTATTTCCTCAGAATCTGGAAGTTAAGATCAAAGTGGCAGCCAGTTTAGTGCCTGGTGAGGGCTGTCTGGCCAATGGCTGCCTTCTTACTGTATCCTAGCATGGGGTAGGGCAGAGATGGGGAGAAGCCCTCTTCTTATAAGAACAGTCACATTATGGGGACTCTACCCTTGTGAACTACTCTAAACCTAATTACCTCCTAAAGGTCTTATCTTCTAATATCATCATGTTGAGGGTAAGGACTTCACCATTTGAATTTTGGTCATGAACAGTCAATAACAAATTCTTTATAGCAAATTTAGTGAATATAATCCTTTTTATTTATTTGTTTTTGCAGTACTTGGAGGTTGAACCTAGGACCTTGCACATATTTTGCAAGTGCTCTACCAATGGGCTGCACCCACATTCCATTTTTTATTTTTTATTCTTTGAGTCAGGGTCTCTCTCGCTAAGTTATGCCGCTGCCTCTGCCCTCAAACTCGAGATCCTGCTGCCTCCACCTGCTGAATCACTGGGATTACAGGCATACATCACCACACCTATTGAATGTTATCACTCTAAGGTAGCTTCACTACTTGGACTATCAATAGGTTATACATTATTAATAATAATAAAAATACCCTCCGTAAAATAGCCCTTTTTTTCTGTAGTATTAGAGATTGAATCCAGGGCCTTGTGTATGTTAGGCAGGTGCTCTACCACTGAGCTACATCCTCAGCCCTTTAATTTTTTTTATTATTATTTTGAGACAAGATCTCATTAAGTTGCCCAATGAGACCTGCCTCAAGCCTCCTGAGTGGCTAGGATTCAGAGATGTACCACCCCACCTGCCTTCTTGTTTTTATATTCATTTTTGTCTTGCCTCATCTTTACAAACTCAGTAAGTGCTTCTATCTCATTTTCATTCATAACCCATATCCTCATAACCTTCCTTCACAGTGAGATAGGTAAGAGCAGGAAGAATGAATAATGTTATGAGCATACATTTTAAACAGGAAAGAGCATAACAAATGTAAAGTCCCACCCTCTTGCTTTACTTCCATGGTTTCTTATTTTCACTTTGGATTCCTTTTTCAGATCAGAATCTCTCTCACCATATACCACATGGCTGTCTACCATTTCAGACACAGATGCACTGGTGGCTGAGTGGAACAAAGAAGGCATTGTTACTGTTGATATGGGAGGTTGCATCAGGCTTTGGGAAACGGGACTCAAACGTCTGCAGCAATCACTCATGGATTGGAAAAACATGATTGGGCAAGACAGTGACAGACATATGCAGGTACCACTTGAATTGACCTTCCCTCTTAGGGATGCACATTCAGGTATAAATTTAGTTCCAAATGCCACAATTGGGAAAACTCTGGTTCACTGACTCAGTAGAGTTGCTTAAATAGCTAAAGTAATTCTTAAATAGCTAAAGACTCATAATGGAAAAAGATAAACTTGTCCATCTAGATAGTGAAAAAGTAAGAATGTGCCTTTATTTTCTGTCAGTGCTTACATGTTTAGGTTATAAACGTCAGAGCATGCATACAATTAACTTTTGGTTTTTAGCCTTAAGTATTAACCAGTTGCCAGCACCATCTTTGTATCTGTTCTCACTGCCATCATTGTCAATGTTTTTACATGCTTCCTTGGAAACAGAAGCATTGAGGACCTAATGTACAGCAGACTCTTGCAAGGCCCCAAACTCTAGACTAGTGAAGGTTAGCAAAATGTGCGTCTTACCAACTGCCTTATTTCCACACAATGCAAATTTAGCAGTCACAATGAGTAGACACAAGCCTGCACTGGAGAGAAATACAGGCACAGGCCACCAAAGAGAAAAGAAGCCCAGCTACTTGAGAAATGACTGATTAGAAGAATAAGGAAAGCTGTATACTCATATATGCCTACAGCCATACCACTATGGTATCAGATCCTGTCAGATCTCAGAAACTAAGCAGGGTCAGGCCTGGTTAGCACTTGGATGGGAGACCACCTGAGAAGACGAGGTCCTTGTGAGAAGGACCCAGCAACTCACTCCCAAAAAACAATCTGCCATTGAAAACCCTATGAATAACAGAGAAGCAGTAACAATACTGTTTTGCCTGTTGTACACAGGTTGCTATGAGTCAGATACCAACTCGACGGCACCTAACAAAAATAACATACTCATATATACTAAATCATATAATAAGAGGATTGATTTGCAATTTATTTATCTTAATCTTCAGAAAAATCTTTTCTGCTTCCATTCCTATCTTATCTAGCAAAAACTAAGGTTAAGTGGGGTAAGGACTTAACTCAGTGGTAGAGCACTGCCTAGCATGCAAGGTACCCACCACTGCAAAAAAGGGAAGAAAGAAAAGGAAAGAAAGAAAGTAAATTCATTCTCCCCAGCCACATTGCTGTACAATGAAGTAGTCAACAAGATAAAGATGTTTCCACCAACCATCCCATCAATAATTGATTGTGGATATTTTTGCAATTTGCCTTAGAAGAGAAATAAATATGTTTGTGAATGAGAAGTATATATTTCTCTTAAATACTTAAAAGCTTGTAAAAATGTTTTGAGAAATCTCAAACCAAAATAGGTTAGAACTTCAAATCCTTTTGAAGGGACATATGGTAAATATATTAATTTAGTTAAATCAAAACAATTGTATTGCTGTAAAATAAGTAAGTCATTAAGTGCAATAGATCTGTTACAGCAACAGATAAATCCATATCCATCCAATATCCATAAGAATATTTAGGAAACTGAGCCGGGCGTGGTGGCACATGCCTGTAATCCTGCAGAGGCAGGAGGATCGCAAGTTCGAGACCAGAGGCAATCTGTGTAATTTAGCAAGACCCTGTCTCAAAAAGTAAAAAAATGGGCTGGGGTTGCAGCTCAGTGGTCCAGCACTTGCAAAGCATGCAAGTACGAGGCCCTGGGTTCAACCCCTAGTACTGGAAAAATAATAATAATAATAATATTTAGGAAACTAACTATTCATGGCTCTATTTCTTTTATTATTCTAAATATTAGTTTCTTTTCTCTTTGAATTAAGCTTCTATTTTCGCTATAGTCATTGGTCCCTAATAGTAAATATAACTGTATGTGATTTTCATATATTTTATTTGAATTTCTTATATATTGTTGAGAGTGGGGCTGGGATTTAGCTCAGTTGGTACAGTGATACTCTGCAGTCTCTGAGGTCTCGGGTTTGATTCCCAGCACCACAAAAATGGGAGAAGGACATGGCAATCCACTCCTGAGGCAATCTCGAAACAATCAGCCATTGAAAACCCTATGAGGATCACTATGAGTCAGACACAACTCAACAGCACCTAACACAACAACATATATTATTGAGATCAAAAGTCATGTTTTTCCTATAGTCAAGATTTGTGGCTTAAATTAAGGTTTTTAATATTTTTTTCAAAAGAACTTTAAGAAGGCTTTCTCCACCCCCCAGTACTAGAGGGTTGAACTCAGGGCCTTGTGTGTGCCAAGCAAATGCTGTACCACTAAATTGTACCCACAGTCCCCTTTATTATTTTTTATTTTTGAGACAGAGTCTCAACAGGCTGCAGAGGCTGCCTCTGGCCTCAAACTTGTAATTCTCCTGACTCAGTCTCCAGAGTTGCTTGTATTACAAGTGTATACCACAGCGCCTAGCTAAAACAGATCTTTACTCATGCTTTTGCTAATGGCTCTTGACTGTTGCCAAAAAAAAAAAAAAAAGCCAAAACTGAAACCAAAAAATACCATACTTACGTTTTTATCATATAACTCTTTGCTTCCGAAGAATTTCTGAGTATATTGTAAATCTTTGTTTTCCCAGCTTCTACCTAGCATACCCCACATTTCTCAGCTTGTCGTGGTGTAGAGGCTTATGTGTTGCTGTGATGCTGAAAGCTATGTCACCAGTATTTCAGATACCAGCAGGCCACCCATGGTGGACAGGTTTCCACTGAGCTTCTAGCCTAAGACAGCCTGGGGAGAAGTCCCCAATAGCCCATTCCCAAAACAATTAGCCTTTGGAAACCCTATCTCAAATATAGTGCTGGAAAATGAGGCCCCTAGGTTGGAAGACATTCAAAAGACTATTGAAGAAGAGTTGCCTCCTCAAATTAGAGTCAACCTTAATGATAGGAATAGAGTATAATTCCTGAGACCTCCATTTGCTGATGTGGCATGACTCAAAATGAGAAGAAACACAAGGGGTGCCAACAGTGGGCTCAAACATGAAGAAAGATCGTGTGTATGGCACAGTGTCCAGTAGTGTTTCATTCTTTTATACATCAAGTAACTATGGGTCAGACCTGACTGGCCAGTACCTTACAACTAGCACCACCACCTAACATAGTGGTTGGTACACAACAACTAATATCTTTGTCTACACTCACAATACAACTAAATTACATTGGTAATTGAAGCTATTTGATAACAAATGGAATTAAACTGTCACAAATTATTCATTTTATATTTTTAAATACTCAAAGCTATATTTATTGGAAGAATATATATAATTATTTAGAAATGAATAAAGTTATAGTATCTAAAACCTCAAGAATAACCAAATATTAGGCTATATTATACAATGCATTATCTGAACTTGCCCTAAATCAAACATGTTCCAGAAGATATATAACTTTATGTCTCCAGCTCAAAGTTCAGACATAATAGAAATAAGACAAATTTAGCAACAAAGTTATATAATTCAGAATTAGATGATAGTTTTATTTGGAAAACTAGAATATATGTTAGCTAACATTCTCTTTTACCTCTAAGATTCCTCAGTCCATTTTGGTTGATATCAAAAATTCATACTACTTACATCCTCAAAAGCCTACAGCCATAGCCCTGTGGAATGCAATCCCATCAGATCTTGGAAGCTAAGCAGGGTCAGGCCTGGTTAGTACCTGGATGGGAGACCACCTGGGAACACCAGGTGCTGTAGGCTTGGGAGAAGGACCTGGCAACCCCCTCCCAAAAATCAATCTGCCATTGAAAACCCTATGAACAGCAGAGAAGCACTGACAATAGTGTTTCCCCTGTTGTACAAAGGGTCGCTATGTGTCGGATGCCGACTCGACGGCACCTAACAACAACAACAACAACATCCTCAAAGGGGGCTGGGATTTGGCTCAGTGGGCAGAGCACTGCGCTGCAGTCTCTAAGGTCCCGAGTTCAATTCCCAGCACCGCAAAAATGGGAGAAGGGCCTGGCAATCTACTCCCAAGGCAGTCCCGAAACAGCCATTGAAAACCCTATGAGGGTCGCTATGAGTCGGATGACGGAACCTAACAACAACAACATCCTTAAAGAAACAAATTGTGAACGTATACCTTTTTTTGTTTCGTTTTGTGTTGTGGTACCAGGGGTTGAGCCCAAGGTCTCCCGCTTGCATGCTTAGCAAGTGCTATACCACTGAGCTGTACCCCCAGCCCAATTTTTAACTTTTTGAGACAAGATCTCACTAAATTACACAGATTGCCTCTTGCAATCGTCCTGCCTCTGCCTCCAAGTCGCTGGGTTTACAGGCATGCGCCACTGAGCACTGCCTGACGTATATCTTTTTGTTAAACCGACAGGATGAATTATCCAGAGGGTCTGTCATTGTTTTAAATTTTCCTCTAACCTCTTGGTGGGCCTGGGATTTAGCTCAGTTGATAGAGCGCCACTCTGCATTCTCTGAGGTTCTGGGGTCGATTCCCAGCACCATAAAAATGGGAGAAGGACATAGCAATCCACTCCCAAGGCAATCCCGAAACAATCAGCCATTGAAAAACCCTGTGAGGGTCGCTATGAGTCAGACACAACTCAAAGGCAGCTAAAACAACAACAACAATCTCTTGATAAATAATAAGACAGCATATTTAACTGCTTTTATTTAAGCCCCCTCATGTCATTATTTACAAGTAGATTGCACAATCAAATCTAAACAGAGACCATTCCACATAATTGGTAGTAATACTGTACTTGTCTCCTACCCTTTCTGTCCTGTTTGATCCTTCAAGATTTATAGGCTCCTTATTCAACATAGGTCTGCCCCTGCCTTTGGATCGTGGAAAACCCCACTCACAGAATTAGTGAGAAAAGAAAGTAAGCTCTTGGTGCCCTACTTACCTTTGGGGTCTGCAGGCACCTTTTCCCGTCACTGGTGGAGTAACCTTATCTCCATCTAGTGGCCATATGGGTTTACTACACCTCATGGAAAGTAAAAGACCCGTTTTGCACCCCAGCACTTTTGAGTCAGTCTCAAGCCTCCTGACTGAGATATTTACATACTCTTGTCCTGTGTGGTTCCTGTTGGGCAATAGATGCTCCTTTAGGTCATCAGTGAAGACTGGGCAAACATCCCCCAAGCCATGTGCTGCAAATTAACCCCTGTCTTTCCTTCATTCCTTTGCATAGTAGCAAATGAATGGTCCATATTTAGACAATGGGTAGAATTACATGCATTACTATAGTCCTTTATGTCTTTGCTATATGTTAGCATTCTAAAGGGATTAGCTTTGAAGCCATGGTTGATTTGAATTTTTGTTAATGAACTCATTTGTATGTTTGAAAAATGAGTACAACTTGTAAGACAGTACTTATTGAGCTCTTCATATATAATGTGTTCATTAATCTGGCAAGCTTTGACAGGAATATGTGCTTTCCCTATAACAAACACTTATAACAACAAATTCAAATTATGTATTACTATAAACTATAGTTTCTAGAACCCACTATTAAGAATCCATATTTATTACTTTTAGACTCCATATTTCCAGAAGCATGGGTTAATTGTAAACCAAAATTCTTCTCGTTGTATTTCATGATGTTCTCTCTAAAGTATATTTTTCACATTTTTGTTTTGTTACATTTGCATTCCTTCCAACAATGCTATTAAAGCTATACCGCTATTTTCCTCAGAAATCAGATCATCTTCTCTAAAAGATTCTTGGTGCCTATTCTTGAGGGAGCAAAAAGGTTAAAAGATTATAGCTTTCAAATGTCATCCTCCAATGTTACTGATAGAATCTATTTGAGACCTTTGAATAGTACTTCCTTAACTATAAACTGTAAAATAGAGAGACTCTTCTGAAACCTACTGTGGGGATTAGAACTTACATATTCTTAAAGTTAGGATGCTGCCCAGTACACAGTAGACACACCATTAGTATTTGGAAATAGAAGGGAGAGAGGCATACAAAGAAATACATAGAGAAAATAACTAACATATATTAATCACCACTAATCCATTCCCGCTTTTAAAGAAAAAATTGTAGGACTATGAATAAATATAGTTTCATGTACATAAATAACTACAGTTGGCCTTTCTTTAGCATCTAGTCCAATAGTATTGATTTTTTAAGATTATAGTAGGATGTTAAGGCCTATTTTCAGTTTTAGAAACCACTAGATTATTTAACTGGCACTCTTAGTAAGTTTAGTTTTTCAGTATTTGTTGTTGTTAGGTGCCATGCTCACTAAGTTATCTCCATATTGACTGGTAGTACACAATTTATTCTTTTTTTAAAAAGGAGCCTGGTCTACTCTTACACATCATTCTTTGCTTTGATGAGTAATTCTGGAAAGACTTAACAGTCTCCTTCAGTGGGTCATAGAATGATTCATGCTTTGTAGGATTGTTACATGTACATATGTCCCTGGAAATCTCTTGTGGCCAAGAAAGGCAATGCCTTTTTGAACTTTTACTATTCCATCCCATATCGCCTAGTATTGTATCAGAAGACCTGGTTTTTACCAAGATAGTCTACCTCTTTGTCTAACCTTTGGACAATGCCCCTAATGATTTTTCTATCATTTATTCCTATTAGAGATATCTAGCCACAGAAAGTCATTTTGAATCTTTAAGGTTTTCTGGAACACATACTGAGAATGCAAGATCCCCAGGGGAGTACAATACCAGCTCTCCTGGCAACAAGGAGAAGGAGATACTAACAATGTCTGCCAATTTCCATGGTGTAAACATTTCTTTTGTGGCTAATTTCAAGGTACCAAAATTTAACTGTTAGCAAAATTCCTGAATAATTATCAATTATCTCTTATAAGTTGGTACAATTTGACTCCAGCATGCCATTGGCTTAATTAAGTCTTTATCAACCAACTCCCTTGAAGAGAATTATGACAAGTACTTAAGAACAAGAGCTTTCAGAAATAAGGCAAAGGAAATGCAAATAGGAAGAGAAAGAGAGAGGTAAAAGAAAAAAGGAAAGAATACTGATAACACAGAGAAGAGATGTCATGCTCTCTCTGGGAAAAATATACACCTACAGATGTCCCAATATTCAATTTGATTTGAGCAAAGAATTGGAGAGAAGTCTGCCTTCAAGTGGAATGACACTCATGGGTTCATGTATAGGGGCCTCCTTTCTTATGTACATTGTATTTCAGGGGAAGAAAATGCCAGTTCATTTTTACATGGCTCTAGAATGGAGGCTTCCATTGGTCACAACATTTTCAGAAATTGTTAAGATACAACCAAAATTAAATCAACAACTACTTTCCTAAGATAAGCAAATCAACAAATTTATGATTTTAAAGAGACTATGAGTTTTCATTGCCTGCAGCCATACCACTGTGGCATCTGATCCTGTTAGATCTTGGAAGCTAAGCAGGCTTGGACCTGGTTAATAGTTGGATGAGAGACCACCTGGGAACACCAGAAGCTGTAGGCTTGGGAGAAGGATCTGGCAACCCACTCGCCCAAAATAATCAACCATTGAAAACCCTATGAATCTCAGAGAAGCACTGACAATAGTGTTTCGTCTGTTGTACATAGGGTCGTGGTGAGTTGGACACCAAATTGAGGGCGCCTAACAATAACAACGAGTTTTCATTAATCTTTTGTGCACATCTAGTGACAATGATATCCCCATAATCTATGAAAATTGTGGATGTTATAGAGTTTTAAACTAACATTAAAAATAGAAATACCATCTTGTTTTCAGATTTTGGAAAGGGCCTTTGAAGGGCTTAAGAAATTTCAAATCATGAGCAAGAACATTTCAACTCCCTTCTCTCATAACAAGCTTGAAGATCGTCATTTCATGTGTTACTATACCTCTAATGAGTATTGTTTACTAGTATGATCAGTAAATAAAAAGACAATGTAACAATATTTATTAAAAGGAAAACAATAATAGAACATTATTAAACAAAACTTAATAAATGAAATATTTATTATAAGGAAAATAAATTAATTCAGTAATGATTATATATTGAGATGTGAATGATTATATATTGAGATGTAAAAAGCAATTAAATAGGTGGACAGTCAATGACTCTAGAATTTTTACATTTCTGAGCATATTCAGTATATACTTAATATAGTCAACCATCACAATGGCTATAGAAAAAACCTTCTTGCCATTATATTTCAAATAAAATTATGATTTTTATTCATAAGTAGAATAGCTTATTGTTTATGAGCATAAAATTTAGAGTGACCAAGCCTGGCTTCAGATCTCTGTTTCACATTGTATATGATCTTTAGCAAATTACTTATTACTTATACTTTTGAAGCCATTTCTTTTGCTTTTGTTTTCCACATAGTACTGGGGGATTGAACCCAGGGCCATATTTTGCAAGCACTCTATCACAGAGATGTGCCCCCAGGCCCTTTTTTTATTTTTTATCTTGAGCCAGGGTCTCACTAAGATATGCAGGCTGCCTCTGGCCTCAAACCTGCAATCCTCCTGCCTCTGCTTCCTGAGCTGCTGGAATTACAGGTGTGAGCCACTGCACCTGGCCTTTGAAGCCTTGTTTTCTAATCATAATGTAAAGATCATACCATTGCACCTTATCTGCAGCCATAGCACTTTGGTATCCCTTCCCGCCTGATCTTGGAAGCAGTATTGGCCTGGTTAGTCCTTAGATGGGAAACCTCCTGGGAATACCAGGTGCTGAGGGCTAGGGAGAAGGACCTGGCAACCCACTCCCAAAACAATCCACCATTGAAAACCCTATGAATAGCAGAGAAGCACTGACAATAGTGCTTGGCATGGCACAGTGCTGGGGAGTGTTTCATTCTGTTGCACATAGGGTTGCTAAGAGTCAGACCTGACTTGACAGCACCTAACAACAACAAACAATTGTACCTTAAAAAGTTCTTGTAAGAATAAAATACAGTCAGATACCATGATGCAGGCCTATAATTCCATCAATTCAGGAGGCTGAGACAGAAGGATTGCAAGCTGGGGGCCAGATGCCACCTGCATAACTTAGTAAGACCCTGTCTCAAAAATATAAAATAAAAAGGGGGTTGGAAGTGAAGCTCAGCGGAAGAACCCTTGCCTAGCATGCATGAAGTCCTGGGTTCAGCCCCCTAGTACTAGGGGTGGGGGGAAGAATGAAATACATTAATGCCTAGCACAGAGTAAATACTCAGTAAAAATAAAAATCAGAAACTTGGAATTTAAGTTAATGTTGGGCCACAGAATTGATTAATGTTTATATGGAGACAAAGCCAAATTAAAAAGAAACAGTGTTACCAAATACCCAGTATTAAATCAGGACCCAGGGAGTCATTATTCATCATCTATCCTAGTATTAAAATGTAAGATTTGTTTATAATAGTGTTTGGAAAAAGTTTTGTCAGGCCCAAAAAAGGAACTGAAAAAATGGTCCTTACTTAAACCTGTCAACTTGAAGGAAAGCAGAAAATCAACGATAGGACAATTGTCAGCAGAGGATTATAGTGTTTAGCCTTATTCAAAAGACAAATTAGAACAAGACCAAAAAACATGCAGCAAAAGATACATCATTGAACCTGAGTGCTGAGAACAATAAAAAGTAAGGGAAATTTGGAGCTGTTTTCCTTAGCTGTTCTTTTCAGCTTTTGTCATCTTTGGGACTTGAAGGCACTGTGTAGCTCTGAAGATTGGAATGTGGGTGGCGCTATACATTGGAAGTTGAAAGTCTGTACAGGAGCTATTTAGTCATCTAGATTTTCTCTTCCATCTTACTCTCCCAGGCAGCTAGTTCTCCACAATCTTAAAAAAGGCAGGAGCTGTAACAGAGACTTACACAGTTTAGGACAGGAGTGAGACCATACACACAACAAGAATATAAAGTAAAAGTTTATTTTCCTTACTTGGAACCAAGGAAGTTAGTATCCATACTTATATTCATTTGACAGGAAATTAGAAAAGTCCTCTCTAGAAATTGACATGAGTTCTTTCCTGATAAACTTACAAAGACCCACTGGTGGGCAAGTCCCACCTTTATGCAAACAAGCCCATTTTTTCTGCCTCATTCGTAAATATTAATGGATAACCTTTTGTCCACAAGAGGGAAAACAAAGCAAATAAACAGAGAAAAAAATGAATTTTGAAAAAATAGAAGTGGTGCAGACAATAGGAAAATATTGCACAAAGTGACAATTGGTAGTCTCAGAGAGGTAAGAGAAAATATTATAATCATAAAACAGTATACTGTTTTAAGACAGGAGTCTTCAAAGAACAAGATAGACCTCTTGGAAATTCGGCAGTGGCAGCAGAAATTTTAAAATTCGGTAGAAGAGATTGAGCATTAAGGAACTCTTCCAGAACAAAAAGAAATTTATACTAGAAGAAAGAAGATAAACTGTTATCGGACTAATACAAATTCCAGAAACAGAAAATGCGAGAATGAGAAATGACACAAAAAGTAACTTAAGAAATTTTACTGACTTAAATAACAGATGTTCAATATAACAAATGGAAAGTACAAGCATACCAAAGTATATCCACTTGAAATTTTAGAACCTTATGGATAATGAAATAACACAGAAAACTTCTAGTTGGGAAAAGTGAAGGAAAGGTTATATAAAATGTGGTAGAAATCATGACACTGGGCATCTCAAAAACATCAGAAACTAAAGAGAAAATCAAAGAGGGAAAGTGGTTTCCAATCTAGAATTTAAAATCCAGCCACACTATTAATCAAGTGTTCTGGTAAATAAAAAACCTGTCAAATGTACAAATCTCAAAAAACGGACATTCTTTCTCAAGAAGCTATTGTGATACGTTCTCAGCAAAAGGAGGGAGTAAACCAAAGAAAAAGATGACATGAGTAGAAAGAGTAGCATTAGCCAGGGAATGACCAAAGGTAATTCCCAAAATTATTGTGAAAGAATGTTCTAGGATGACAGCTGTGCACAAGACCTGAAAACAACCACTCCAACATGAAATGGGAAGACAGAGGGTTCTAGAAAAAATAGATATCTTAAAGAGACAGAAAGATACAGAGACAATGATAGAGAAACAGAAAGAAAAACTAATAATGTGATAGACTGATATGAAAGGAATTCACAGGTCTTAGGGAGAATTTTGTGCAACAATTAGTGAAAGGTACATAAAGCTAAGTATTAATGGAGAATACTAAAGTAGTATAGTGATAACTGCAGAAAATGAAAAAGGTAATGGTATATAAAAGGCTATTAACTATATAGTAATGTGCATTATTATAATAGAAAAATATATAGTAACATGTAGGAAGACATTACTGTAATAGTAAAGCATACTATCATGCTTATATTAGTAATAATGAGGTAAACCATTAATACTGATTTCTTTATGATAGCATTCTAATAAGAGGATGAGAGAAGGGAAGATGAGTAATGTGTATTTGAGGTGAAATAATCCTCACTGTTCATAGTAGGAAGTCAATAAATTATGTCTGAAATTGAAAAATAAATATAATATAAAATATTATTGAGGAACATGGAGATAAATAAAAGTTTTAATAAACAGAGTTGAAGTAGTTATCTTTAGGGAATGGGGGTTGCAGAGGTGGGAGCAGATGATGGGATGTGAGGTTGCTGTTTTTGTTGTACATCTTCTAGTACTGTTTGAGTTATTAAACTATACATTTATTACATTGAAAAAATAAAAATTAGTTTACAATAATAAGTAAGAATTTACCAGGTAGAAAAGAATAATAAGGATAGGCATGACAGTTCCACAGAAGTAGATTAAATTTAACTAATCTTTAGATCCTCAACACTTAATACATATTTTTAATGGAACTGAATACGCTGTTTAATTTCTCTTTTTTACATCAAAATGACTCAAGGGTTGCAGTTATGAAGTAAATACACACTCTACGTTCTCTCCCATTGACTGTACTATGAAATCTGGACAAACTGCATAAGCAACTATTGAAATCTCTGTAAATTAAATGGTAGTAGATAGAGGAAGATGACCAGAATTTGAACTACCACTGACTCAAGTGAGTTTCCCCCAGAATCTCCTGGCTTAGCTCAAGGCAGCCTGGAAACTGAAGTAGGTACTCAGAAAACTAGGAAAAGAAGGGAATTTCCTCAGCCTGTTAAAGGGCATCTGCAAAAGCCCTGCAGTTAGCGCTATACTTAAGGGTGAATGCTCCAAACGCTTTGCCCTTAAACTGGAAATCAGGTAGAAATGACCATGCTTACTATTCTTATTCAACATCAGACTGAAAGTCTTAGTGCAATAAGAAATAAAAATACATGAAAAGCATGCAGATTGAAAAGGAAATATGAAACCCTCCCTATTTGCAGGCAATATAATTGCCTGCCTAGAAAATCCCATTGAATCTACAGCCCAGGTCTCCCCACTCAAAAAAATAAAGCAAAACAAAAATAAATAAAAACAAGCAAACAAACCAACCAACCCAAAACCAAAACAAAACAACAGCAACAACAAAGAAGACTTGGAACTAATAAGTTTGGCGAGATCAAAAATCAGTCATACTCCTATATATTAGCAATTAGTAATTGAAAACTAAAGTTTATATATGCTTTTCCCCAAAATAAAATACTTAGATATAAGTCTGAAAAAACTTATATAGAATATTTATACTGAATACTCCAAAACACTAATGAAAGAAAGCAAACCTAAGTTAGTGGAAAGATAGACTAAGCTCATGGATTAGAAGATCTGATATATAAATCCTCTCCACTAGGCCTATAGATTTAATACAATTCCATTCAAAATCACAGAAGGATACTTTATAGTTGTAGGTAAACTAATTCTAAAATTTATATGGAAAGTCAAAGGAACTAAAATAGCCAAGACAATTTTTTAAAAGAAGAATAAAATTGGAAGAATCATACTACACAGTTTTAAAATTTACTATAAAGCTATAATAATCAAGAGAGTGTGATGATGGCAAAAGGATGAAAGAATAAAACAATGGAAAAGACTAGACTGTCCAGAAATAGACCCATAAACATATTGTCAATTTATTTTCAGCCAAGGTGCCAAAGCACTTTAATGGAGAAAGGTAATCAATAAATAGTGCTGGAACAATTGGACATCTGTATGCAAAACAAACAAAAACCTTTATTAAGAAATAAAATATATTTTAAAATAAATACTTCTGAGCAACCAGCTCAGAAGTAATAATTGCATATCACAGTAAATAGCTTTTGCTTTTTCATCTATGATTCATTGTTGTTATTATCTGGAGAATGTGAAGCTAATTGAAAATTATGCTAAGTTAATACTTTAAAACTTTTAAAGTTAGAAAAGCAATTTGATTAAAGAGTTCTTTTTTTAAAAAGTCTCATCTTTTAGTGTCAATTGGGAGTAAGAAGTCCAAATGTGTAATTCACAGATGGGGAAATGGAGGCCCAGAGAGGTTCAGTAAGTTACCTAAGGCCATACAGCTAATAAGTGGTAGAATTAGTGGTTTTATAATTTGTACTCTGTATCCACTAAGCCCTGTCATCCAGGCAGCATTAACAACTCTCACCATTTCATCACCTATCCAGGAAGTCCAGAATACCTTCCCAGCCAAAATCCAAAAATACCAGTGGCATTAAAAACTTGGCAATTGTCTCCATATAACCCTAATAGATCATGTGAGTTCCCATGGAAGTCAATGTTTCTGAGAAGCCAAGTAACACTATGCAGTTCTAAGGCAAGCAGTATTAAGGATGCTTTGGGAAAGCAGAATTCTCAGTGATTTTTACAACATTTCTTAAATCCACAATACTCTTTCTTTTGGTAAATAAATAAAGATGTTGTAAAATTTCCATGCTGTTCAAGTGAGCAAGGCAGCAGGATCTGAACTTGGTTTCCAGAATAGCAAGCCTGCTCATGGGAAAGGGTAGGAGGAAGAACAATTGCAACAGGGATGATTTGACTAGGTATCCTGGCATCACCCCTGAATAACTGTAAAAATGTATAGCATTAAAGTTCTTTCCCAGAAGTAATGGTTAATTCTTAGGAGTCCTTATCCCTATTTAGTAAATAGGGCATTGAAAGATAAGACTCACCCCAGGCTAGCTTCCCTTCAAGGATGTAGGTGAATCACCATGGAATGTTTAGAGGAAAGCTGATGTTTTTCAAATATAAGAAATGTAGTCATCAGTTTCACAAAACAGTATGATTGTGGGAAGGCTAAATTCAAAACTTTTCCCTATCCCAATATCATTTTTAAAGGTGTTTATGATAAAGCAGAATATCAAAAAAGCTGGGGACAACGTGGCACAAACAAAAGCAGAGATACCTCAACATTTCTTTTTGATGGCTAGATTATGTTAAATCTGTGGTCATTTCATATGCAAATATGAAGACTTGCTTAATCACGACTGGTCATTAGCTCTGAGAACTGCACTGATATATATGTTGTCCTCTATCTCTAGAAGACATTTCAAAATTTTTAGCCTGGCTCAGTGGTGCACATCTGTAATCCCAGTGAGTCGGGAGGCTGAGGCAAAAGGATCACAAGTTCAAGGCTAGAGACAGCCTGCATAACTTAGTGAGACCCTGCTTTAAAATAATAGATGAAAAACAGGCTAGGGGTGCAGATAAGTCCTAGAGCATTTGCAAAGTATGTGCCAGACCCTGGGTTGAAACCCCTAATACCACACACACACACACACACACACACACACACACACACACACACACACACAAAAAGGTATTTAAAAGTTTTGGATTTATTATCTTACGAAAGTGTTTTTAGAAGTCACCAACTTCAACATGATTCTGAATTCTAACAAAAAGCTTTGTTGTTGTTATTTTTATCATGTACTTAAAGTATTTGTGTGTTTGTACAGAGCCCAGAATTCTGTTATTAGTAACAGCGATTAAATACTGAATAGATACATCAATAACATATTCTATTTAAATAGATCTGGGGACACAGGTCCTGTATGCAGGTAAACAAGAAAGGTGAATACCTCAGGGAATAACTCCAGACAGGCACTAGATTTACTGATACTATTTTAACATTTTTTTTTTAAGGAAGAATGATCTTGATAGCAGTAGTGACAGTAATAGTTAATAGTTACATGTGCATATCACATGTCAACACTGTTGTGTTTACATATTTCAACTCATTCAGTTATCACAACAACTCTATGACATAGGTACTATTATTACCTCAGTTTATAGATGAGGAAACTAAAGCACAGAGCTGTTAAAACACCAATGCTCAGAGAGATTAAGTAACTTTCTTTATTGTGAAGTGATCTGCTTTTAGGTATATCTTCCTTACCTGTAGTCACCTTCTTACATGCTTCTGCCCACACATGTGGAAAAAGAACTCTCTTTTCTATGCCCCAGTGATAACAAAGTCATGATAGGTAACATTGTTACTAATTAACTTTCCAGATTATTTCAAATCCTGCTCTTTTCCAATGATTTCTACCTTCAATTTAAGGAATGTGGACTTTTTAAAAATATTCATGTTTGTTCTCTTGTTGATACCTATATAATTAAATTTTAATTAACATTTCATACAAATGATTAAGAGATATCTCTTATTCCATATGTGCTCCTATAATAGAGCACACAGCCTGGCTAATTTATCAAGAACAGAAATTCATTGGCTCACTGTTCTGGAGGATGGGAAGTCCACTATGGAGATACTGACAAGTTTGGCAATTCTGATTCCAAGATGACACCTCGAATGCCATGTCCTCACATGGCTGAGAGCAGAATGGCAAAGAAACAAAAGGGGGCTGAATTCACCTTTATATGATAGCATTAATCCCATCCATGAGGCTAGGCCCTCAGAATCTAATCATGTCTCAAATGTCTCACCTCTTAATATTGTTAAAATGGCAATTAAATTTCAACATGAGTTTAGAAGGGACATTCAAACCATAGCAAGACATGAGGCCTGACAGGGGTTAAAATGATTTCCTAGAACTAGTTTTATTTGAACTTCCGCAGAATTTGCTAGTAAGAGGATAGAGGTATGGGACTGGGCCTTCCCCCATGTAACTATCATTCACTTTCCACACAGAGCACAGCCCACATATTTCCTCCATGACCTATTGCCCGATAACTGTGCCCCCCATGTTTTCTGCTTCCATTGAAAAACTGCTAAAAGCATTAGCTCCAAGAGAGAAATGTGCACTATTTCTAGAGTAAAACTGTGAAGCCTCTGAACTTCAGGGCAGAGCAGCAGCCTGTCTGAGCCACAAAGCCAGGAAAGTAGACCAGCTGGTCCGCTCCAGAGGGAGCTGGCACCTCATTCACTCAGAAGTTACTTTTCTTTTCCAACCTACTCAGTTCTCATGATTTGACTTTCACTAGTCAAGTATCAATCTTATTTCAATCATGTTTACGTGCCCATGAAATAACTGTGGGGTTTATATATTTTTAAATGAACTAATTTACTAGTAATTGTCTGGATTGAATAAAGTGAAAACTTGTAAGTATAATCTCAGTGAAAATTCTGTCCTAATGAATAGTCTTCCAGCAGCCCCAAGTAACAACTGGTGCCTATAGATCCAAATATAATTACATATTTCTCATCATAAATCTGCAGCCATAGCCCTGTGGCATCCGATCCTGTCAGATCTCGGAAGCTAAGCAGGGTCAGGCCTGGTTAGTACCTGGATGGGAGACTGCCTGGGAACACCAGAAGCTGTAGGCTTGGGAGAAGGACCTGGCAACCCCCTCCCAAAAATCAATCTGCCATTGAAAACCCTATGAACAGCAGAGAAGCACTGACAATAGTGTTTCCCCTGTTGTACAGAGGGTCACTATGAG